>CM032231.1:25997500-26087500 GCA_019009955.1 Riptortus pedestris
TGACAGCAGGAGTTTAGAAAAAATGCGACAATGTGAAACATGTGATAATGGTAATGATTATTTTTGAGAATAGATTTGTGTTATCAAATTCCTTGGCAAGAGTATATTACTGATTTGTTGCACTTTATTCAAAGAGTGAATAGATTACGCTATTTCAATACAGTCTGCGACATCTACTAAGGTCGAATACTTTCATAAGAAAGGCTAATTCTGGAGTATTATATGACCGTCCTTACAAAACTAGCGAATCCAATGCAAATATAAAGTACAATATACTTTTTATTCCGTAATTTCATGTATATCTTTAGTCTGGAAGACATAAATACCCGACAAATTGTAAATGAATAGATTTCCCACGTCTCGGAATAACACTTAAGCCTAGTCCCCACTAGTAGACATGTATCGCTATTTTGGTCTCTGAGACGTGTCTCAGGCTGTCTACGTAGACAGGTCTATAGACCGACTTCCGTCTACGGGCTTGTTGCGAGACCAAAAATCGCAGGTCTATGGTCTCCCGATTGGAATGGGAGACTTCATGCAACTTAGACATATTGCGCAACATTTTGACAGTGTGGACGTGTTCAGCGCCTAGAGACTAGGCATCTTCACTCTGTTTCCAGCTGCCGAGTGGTGTGGTTCCGCTGTTTATTCAATTTTTAGTGTTCTACTTACTTTGAAACTTGTGGCGTAATGAAAAAGTAATGAGTCTTATTGAAGATTTCCACGTATCTTAATGTTTGTGGGATGTTACGAGTCCTCATTATAAAAACCGGGTGAAAAAAAAAGCGGCCCTCGAATATTTGGCTGCAAAGTACAATGTGACAGTGTCGGACGTAGAAAAGAAATTTCATAATTTAAAAACATCATTCAACCGGGAGCGAAACAAAATTACTTCGACTTGAATGAGTCTCCACTTGCTAGGAAACGCAGTGTGACTGCCAGTCGAAGAGAAGCTGGGATGGTTTCCCTAAACTTTGTATCTTGCTTCATTATTATTCTTCCAACCATCAGAAGCAAGTCTTCAAAATCAGTAGTCGTCAGTAAAATTCTGAAAACCCAAGGCGTCTTCCAATCTTAATTTACTTAATAGAGCTTCACCGAATCTAGGCCCTTCTGTAAGTACTTTGCGGGTCCACCAACGTTTACGTTTTCGTGTTCTTTCACTTATAATTACCACTAAGCAGGAACTCATTCCACACAAAACAATGTCCTCCATGGCGTACTGTGTACATGAGACTGAGAAATTTCCATCGTAGTGTGGAGACTAGACGAGACAATGAACGGTGTCTCTAGACAGTCTACAGGCCGTGTCTCGAAACCGTCTCTAGACGGTCTATAGACAAATCGCGCCACATGGTCTACTGGTGTGGACTTAGCTTGAGGCGGAATCACTACATATTCTTTTATAAAAGGTCTCTTGATAAAAGGTCTGTCTCGCAGGAGCTGCGTAAACTAAACAGATTTCACACGTGCTGGTATGACACACTTAGAATATCCCAATATATTTTATTTTCAAAAATTAAAACCTGAAAAGTAGAAGTCGGTAAAAAATAAAAGAAAGCACGAATCTTAATATGTCTTAATATTTAAGCTACAAAAAATGTAAATATCAATTGTAGAGCATCGTTAGCTCAACGATTCTGTAACAGTTTTCAATACAATAAAATATAATAACGGGGATATTTTCGAATTACCCCTCTTAACTGCCACACACCCTCACCTTGGTCAAATTTTAGCCATTAAAGACTATGAACTTTAGTGTAGAATTAAATTTTTAAGTACGTAAAATCTTACAAAATGACTATCAAATACAAATATCTCGGTTAATACTCATTTTACGGAAAATATCTATAGAACAATATTCATAGATCATTCGATTTTCAAAAAGTTTGGTTCTATATAATTTTTGACGTATAGTAACGGCGATATTTCGAAAATCCTTCCCTCTAATCCCTCCCCTCTCATTGGTCTGATTTAAGCCATTAACGATCTTGATCTTTCTTTTTACATAAAACGGTTAAATACCAAGTTTGGTAACGATCAAACAAACATTGCGACCGCTAGAGCGGTAACGGTAAATTTTGAACGGACCTCATTTTTTCGTGATCTTTTAGGTTGGATCGATGGACATTTGAAGAAAAAGACATAAGTACAACCTCAATTGCTGATTTCCCTGAAGTGAAATCTGCTAACAGTGATTTATTTTTTTTCAGCGTTAAGTATAACCCTTCTCCCACTAATTTCCATATTATCAGTAAGCCAATACATCACGAACTATTTTATTTGATGCATGAATACTAAGCATTGTTTTCATCAGAGAGGACAAAATAATAAATACCAAATAGTTGGGAAAACGTTGCATAAGCTATTCAACTTCTAAATGTTAGGTGCTGCTTATGTAGATTTCTGATTATGAGAGAATTTGTAAATAGAATTTAGGGTAACGACATCAACATGGCATTGCAGAATATGGCAAGTGTCCTTAGTTTAGTTAGGCAGCAACCGAGAAGCAAACTTATTATTTAGCTCAAGTTCTCTATTTTAATGGGAAATACATTAATATTCAGAATGGACTTTTTGCAGAGTGGCAAAATTATTTTCCTAATGGTTGGCTTTTGTGGTGAACACATTCTAGTGAAATCCGATACATAAAATAGATTTGGTGGCATTTACTGGGTTCAACATCACTTTATAAATGTGAAAACAATGAAATCATTCCTTTTTACATTCCTTTATATTATCAAGATCACAAGAAAGCTTTGACCTTTTAGAGAAAGCTGAGGAAAGCTTAGTCTTTCTCTATGTTCCTTATCTTGAAATATTTGAAATAAATTATCTTTAGAATGTTTCTACATAACATATCGCCTACCGCATTCTAAGAAAATGATTTCGTTCTTATGGGAAATCTATTATTGTGAATGAAGTAATTGCCCTACTTAAAAAAAAAATCTTGGAATACACATCGATCATACTGGTAGTATGAAGAGTCAGAAAGTTCCGTTCAAAGGAAGTTGAGAAGGTTAAATTATAAAAGTCCGTCACGCAGGGGCTGCGTAAACTAAGCAGATTTCCCACGTGAAGTTTTACAATAGAGAAATCTGCCTAATAACAGCTGTAGTAGTAAGAAACCTCTAAACCTATTCACGAAGGACGAATAGTTACGAAAACGGCCGCCAGAGCTCACGGCGGAAAGTCCGAACGTAGCCACTGCTGCCAAGCACATGCAGAATACAAATGCAAATATCTCAGTTAATATTCAAGAGACAGAATAAATGTATAGAACAATATTTATAGTAAATTTTATTTGCAATAAGATTGATTCTGTATTATTTTTCGATCCGACGTATAGTAACGGAGATATTTCGAATTTTCGAAAATCCTCCCCTCTAAACCCCCCCTCCCACTGGTTCGATTTCAGCCATTAACGAACTTGATCTTTATTTTTATATAAAACGACTAAATATCGAGTTTGGTAACGATTAAACAATAATTGCGACCGCTGGAGCGGTAACAGACAAATATATATATATATATATATATATATATATATATATATATAAAAAAATATATATAGATATATGTATACAGTTTTGAACGGACCTCATTTTCGTCATCTCCTGGGTAGGATCGATGGACATTTGAAGAAAAATTTCGAAAATCGCGTCACGAGTACAACCTCAATAGCTGATTTCCCTTAAGTGAAATCTGCTAAAAATTCGAATGGGTAGGATCGAAAAAAAAGACCGTCATGCATGGGCTGCGACAACTAAGCATATTTCCCACGTTCTGGTATAACACACATTTTATCTCACATATTTCTATGTAAAATACAGATTAGTGAAATGGAGCGATTGGGTGGGGGGTGTATTGAAGGCAGAAAAAAACAGCACGGAATAAAAAACAGTGACTCGCTGAATTCTTGAGTTACGAAAAACTGAATAGCACAACCTCGGTAGAGGATCAATAGGTGAACAATATTGGTCCTTTAACATTTTGCGATCCGACCCATATTATCGACAGTATTTTGAATTTCAGAGTCCCCTCCCCCTCTAAACCCCCACTATTCCAGGTTCGACTTCAGCCCATAAGAAATATGATCTTTAGTGTTGACTGAAACAGTTAAGTATTGAGTATGGTATAGATCAAGTAAACAACTTCGAAACAAAAACGTAAAGTCTTAATCTATGACGTCATCCTGCAACGAACGAAAAACACAATGTTTGGTATTTAAGCTTGCAATGTCATTTACATGAGTGTTAAATCACAGCCCTTAAGCGTTGACATAAATTGTTTGTTGCCATTTCATTTTTATGTATTGTGTGTTTGACCTTGAATGAAGTCAAGTCTGTAAATTATGGTTGGTTGAAATTCGACCAAGCTTGGGAATACTAATCCCTCCAACTCTTGCAACAACTAATCGGCTTTAAAATAGATTTCAAAGCGTAAAGCGATTATTAATTGAACCATAAAATTTCTTTTAGTTTCTCCTCATTTAATTTGTAATAACTGATTGCTTTTTAATTAATTCTATTGATTTTATACCTATTTTATTTTTAGTTGAAATTTTTCTTATTAAACTTTTATAATTTGTATTAACTTGGGGCTTTTCATGAAAATCTACCTGAGGGCGGTGCTTATGGAATTTTACAATAAACATATTCCTCCGTTTTTGCAGGTTTCCCTAGTGTAATTTAGCTATCGCCGTCGTGTCGTACTTGTGACTTACATTACAATATATATTCTAACGTTCTTCAGTTAAATAGTATACTTATTTTAGAGGATTTCCCTTAAACCTACTTAAATACTGTTTACTGCTACAATATCGCTTAATTAAGTTATTTTAACAATGTCATATGCAGTTAAGTATCTATTTCGTTTTTGTCTTCAGCTAGTAGCATACTGGACATTTGAAAATATATTGTTTTCATATATATACATATATATGAAATTCACGTCTTGAGTACAACGACAATAGTTGCTAATTATTTCCTAGTTTCATCATTCACTTTTCCTTATTGTAATTAATTCGAGGACTAGTGTCTATATTTACAGCTGATAGTCACAGATGGCAACGATTAAAAGGTGGTAATGACAGCAAATATTATCTCATTAAATCATTTACTACTGAGCTGAATAAAATAAAATGACTGCTTTGAGTAGGGTAATTTCCGCTGCCCTTCAGCAACCGACAACTCTGGATATATTACGACAAATATATATTTTTGTTCGGCATTTACGGAACTTGATATAAAAGAGTTTCGTGAAAAAATAAAGATCAAGTACATTAACAAAGAGATAAGACTTAAAGGTGGGGTGGGGTATTCGAAAACTGAAATTATCACTGCAGCTTGAAATCGGACTATGCGGAGGAAGGTGTTGGGGGAGGAATGTCGAAAATTTGTAATATCCTCGTTATTATACGTCGGATTGGCAAAGTGTGTAGAACCAATATTATTGCAAATGTAATTACCTATAAAAGTGGTTATGTATGTTTTTTCGCTATGTTGTTTTTAACCGAGATATTTGCATTTTGTTTTTGTTTTCAGCCTTCAGTAAACCCCACTCCTACTCATGTCATATTAACAATAAGCTGTTATATTATGGAGCACTTTATTTGAAGACTAAATACAAATAGCATAAAGGAATCTCATCAACACAGTTCTTTCTTACAAATGTGCGTATTTTTTGTTTTTTTTAGCAGATTTCCCCTAAGGGAAATCAGCCTTTGAGGTCGTACTCATGACGCGATTTTCGAAATTTTTCTTCAAATGTCCACCGATCCTACCCAGGAGATGACGAAATAAAAAAAGTCCGTCACGCAAGGTCTGCGTAAACTAAGCAGATTTCCCACGTGAAGTTTTACAATTGAGAAATCTGCCTAATAATAACAGTAGTAGTAACCTATTCTCACGAGGACGAATAGTTAGTGAAACGGCCACACTAGCGCTCGGCGGAAACTCCCCAACATAGCCGACCACACTCACAATACAAATACAAATATCTCGGTTAATATTAAAGATACAGAATAAATGTATGTATGTAGAACAATATTTATAGTAAATTTAATTTGCAATAAGATTTGTTATATACAATATTTTGATCCGACGTATGGTAACGGAGATATTTCGAAAATCCCCACCTCTAAACCCCCCCTCCCACTGGTCCGATTTCAGCCATTAACGAACTTGATCTTCCTTTTTACATAAAACGATTAAATTCTGAGTTTGGTAACGATCAAACAAAAATTGCGACCGCTAGAGCGTTAACAGACAAATATATATATCTATATATATATATATATATATATATATATATATAATTTTGAACGGACCTCATTTTCGTCATCTCCTGGGTAGGATCGATGGACATTTGAAGAAAATTTTCGAAACTCGCGTCATGACTACGACCTCAATAGCTGATTTCCCTTAAGGGAAATCTGCTAAATGAGAAAATAAGTGTTAAATGTAAGCTTTGCCACTGTGCTTCCGAACCCATTCAGAAACGCAATATGGTGCTGTGATAGAAGACCATATGAAATAGCTGCATATTGGTGTGGTTTTTAATCTGGCAATATGACACGAATTAATCTTGTGGAATGCCACAGCCAAATCTGGGTGGTGATTAAATGGCTTTATTGGAGGGCAGTACATCGGGGAAATATGGAGCTTTCAAAACACCTGTGTTTCTGTGTGTACGCGCGTATATGTACGAGTGTTTATGCATTTTTGCACACACATACACACACATATATATGGTGGAGTTGTTGTTTTTTGGAGTTTTGGTCAGTGTTGGTGAAAAAATTTTAGATCATTCCAATTTACATAATGTAAATGTAAACTCAGTACTCCTAATTTATACAGAGGTACAATAGTTTTTAAGTATCTTTAGTCTTGCCCTGAAAAAGAGAAAATAAATATTCTCGAAATATTGGAATGAACGATTTTTTCACCAAGACTGACCAAAACTCCAAAAAACAACAACACCATATATATATATATATATATATATATATATATATATATATATATATATATGGTGTTGTAAATTATATTAGCCACCAGCGATTTATTAACCCTAGAAGTACCAAGGGGGGGGGGGCTCCTTCAGCCCGCAACTTTTGGTTTTTGATCCCTATCACCCAATTTTAATGGGATATTTTTGATATTTTATGTATTCCTCAGAAAAACATCCTAGAATGAGGGCATAACAAAAGAATGAAATAAAAAAATTTCTATGTTGAGAAAAAAATTTTTTTTTTACGTATGGGCTCGAGGAGCCCCCCCCCCTTGGTAATTCAAGGGGTAGTTATACACTTAAGTACCAAGGGGGGGGGGCTCCTCGAGCCCACTGATATTTAATACTACTTTTAACTAGTAATTCAAGTGTTATTAATTATATTACTCAAATAATAATTACTTTGATGTAATTTTAACATATACAAACCTTCTCAAGTTTTTTTTTCCCCAATAAAAAAAATATATATATCCTCCCCATATAATTTTTTTTCATATAAAAATATATTTCTGAGATGGTAATATACATAATATATAATTATTGCTCCTGATAGATACTTTTTAGAAAAGAGATCTGTACAAAAACTATAATTTGACTTACGTAGGAACTTTACAAAGCAGAAGGAAACATACACTGAAAGGAGTGAAAATATTGTGCGCATTCCTAGTTCTTTAGTGAAGGCCGTGGAGCATGTTCTAGGTCGAGAACTGACTTATCCCCAATTGGAGGAACAAGGTTCATCAAGTGGAAGGCTAAGGTGTTACACTTGTGTTACAGAAGCCAAATTAAAAAAAGAAAAATACAACAACCTATCAAAATCTAAGCAGTGTTACTTCAAATGTAAACGTTCAGTGTGTAACAAAAACTCGGAAAAAAAATTATAGTGCAAAAGCACCGAATCTGATAATTAGATTTTCTTAAATTATTATTCTATTATAATGTTATAATAACTTAGATATAGATTAATTTTTATTCTAACAATGTTTAGATATGTTCCTCTAGTAGAATAAAATTATTTTTAACTTAAAGTCATCCTTCTTTCCCCATCCGAACTTTTTTTTTAATTCTTTATTTACTTTTTTTTTTTTCACAGGTGTCATAAGAAACGTTCATTTAACATAATCCAATAGAAATAAAAAATTTAAAAAAATTATAGAACCAAAATAAAATTTTTTTAAGGTTGTGGGCTCAAGGAGCCCCCCCCCCCTCTTTTGGTAATCCATGCGACCTGGGAGAGGTCGGTAATACTAGGGTTAAGTGACAAATTGTAGTAGCACACTCCACTACATGGAGTTATTTCTAGGAGCAACTTCCTAAGGAAGGTTTCACGTTCCTTAATTGTTGGATATTTTCTGGGCACAGTGAGAGAGGCACTAGTGATGTTTCTTTGGAGTAAATGACTTTTTTATTATTTCAGATAGAATGGAATGGTGGACTGTCTCGCTAGGATGGGATTAAGAATTTTATTTAGAGAGTTTATCACTAAATAAATCCGTATTACCCACTCGGTTAACCAAGTGAATCAAGTCCCAACGCCTTAAATCATTAGTCTGAGCTGTGAATGGTTAGCATAAACTGATTTTAATTTATCTACATGTATGTGTGCTACTACTGGTGTCTTGGACAGTGGCTACTGTGTCCTTATTTTCTAGGAGTGGAAAGAGAGAGTAGATGTGCGAAAATTCACTCGCCTTGCGGTACACCTGGCGAACTGGAGCGTGCACTCTGTGATTTCGTCCCTCACTTTTCACTAACTGCATTTCTGCCAACACAGTCATCCGCTGAAAGTTTTTTGACCATGTTTCCTTCCTTAATGTCCATCGACACTAACTAGGAGATCATAAAAATTGGCTCCGTTTAAAATGATATACTATATATATCATTTTCCCTGTCACCGTTCTAGCGGTCGCACTACTTAATATATTGCTAGCGGTATGTGTTACTTATTAAACTAAAGATCGAGTTAGTTAACGATTGAAGTCGGACAGGGGGAGAGGTGTTAAGAAGAGGATTATAATTTTTTTTTTTTTTGGCGGGCCTCACATAAAGTAAAACCTGTTAATAATTTACAAAACTTTATCTATAATAAACGTTACAATAAAGCAATATAAAATTTAAAAAAAATTAAAGATTTCATTCACTAATTTTAATGCAAACTAAAAACAAACAAGAAAAGAACAGAAAAACGAATTACCATGAAATTTTCAATGAGAAATTTGGGACTGTTTTTTCGATACAAGCTGATCAAATTAGCCGGCATTGAACAAGTACGCAGCTTTCTAATCGTGCATCGCTCAGTCTGACTCGGTGGTCATGTTTGATTAATTTCATGATTATTAATAATTGTTCGCAAACATACCGAGACATCATTTGCTATGAATTTTTCGTCAAAATCGGAAATATCTCAGGGCTCACATACGATTTATAAATTTTTGTGATGTTTTCTGAGAAAAACACATTTTTTGAATCGGTATTATTCTGCATGTCTATCACTTCAATTTCAGAAATGCTTGACGGGCCGTATAAACATGTTTAACGGGCCACGTGTTGCTCACCCCTGATCTATACATTAGTGGGACTATCGTTAATGGTTGAAATCGGACAAGGAACAGAGGAGGTTTAAGAGAGAATTCGGAAATTCAAAAATCTCCGTTATGATGAGTCTTATCATAAAGCAAAATGTTTGAGAACCAATTTTGTTAAATTATTGACGCTCTACAATTTTTGTACGAAACATACTCAAATATTCAACGTGTTATTTCCACTTTCTTGTATTCAATCTTCAATAACTCCCCACTTCTGATTACCGGATTTCTTTTAGCAGAAGCAGCTTTTAAGGGAAATGAGCTATTGTATCTCCGTTATTATGCGTTGGATGGAAAGATTGTATAGAACCAATCTTATTGCAAATTTAATCTTCTATAAATGTTGTTATGCACATTTCTTCACTATCTTGATTAATTACTAAGATATTTGCATTTTTTAGTTTTTATTCTTCGCTAAACCCCCACTCCTACTCATCTCATATTAACAGTATTCTATTATGTTATGAAGCATTTAATTCCTAGCTTAAATACCAAATATTTTTCTCATTGGACTTTTAGTTTTTGAGATAAATGCAAAAACGTGACGCACTTGGGAAATCTGCTTAGTTAAGCAGCCCTGGCGTCACGGACTTTTATATTTAGAGCTAGGGAATATACGACGAGATGAGATCAGTGGTGTATCATACCGTGAGAAATCTTCTTACTTTACGCAGCCCCTGAGTGACCTAATTTTTATTAATAATTCATTCAAGTGACTCAGTCGCGGTGTTTTAAAATTCACAGACGTTTTCAAATTCCGAGTTCTAATCCTCTTGTTCAGGGTTGTTTCTCATTCTTCATAACCATAGAGAATTCGAAATATCTTCCGCATCCTCTGACAATCAGTATTCCCACGCTTTTCTTGGCAGAGTTTCCGTTTCACTGTCACTAAAAGTCTTTGGCCTGGAGCGGACCTTCCTGCAGTCTATCCCAACATTCTGGGATTTATATCTGTCTTCCCACCATTGTTCTCTCTGTCGTCCCTTCCCAAATAATAAGTTACTAGAAAACGTAAACACTATCAGCCACGATACCTATTCTAGAGATATTTTCTTATTTATACAGTTGGTTTCCATTCCGTGTATTTCTGGCCGAATCGTTAAAACTGCTTAA
This sequence comes from Riptortus pedestris, assembly GCA_019009955.1. Taxonomy (NCBI): domain Eukaryota; kingdom Metazoa; phylum Arthropoda; class Insecta; order Hemiptera; family Alydidae; genus Riptortus; species Riptortus pedestris. Next base: position 26,008,213 of record CM032231.1, read on the forward strand.
TAGCAAACAAGCTGGGCACAGAGTTTCACGCTATCCCGTTTCAAATCAGACGCCGCTGACAATCTGAATTACAGTGGTTTCTGAAAGGTCTGTGTTGAAATATTTTTAGGCTTCCGTGGGCTAACATGGAACGCAAGAACTATTTCGTGAGTAGAACCTTCTAAATGTGTGTCACCGAGTGAAGAAAGAGGAACCACTACCCAATGTCACTGCGCATCACAATTAGTATTGTTCAGGTTGGACTCAATTGCTCAATCTTTACTATTCGTTGATGATTATGTTTCTTCTCAAATAGTTTGTTTATTTTATGCATTCATTGTGTTACAATACTAAAATATTCAAGATATAAAGATTAAAGATATACTCAAAGAAGTATATTTTTATTGAGTCAAGTTCACATTCTGAGAGGACATGAGTGGATATTCACTCGTGGGCAACATTGAGGTTCGGATTTAAATTTTTTCACAAAGGTACCTTAAAATGATTTAAAAGAAATTAAAATTATGTGCTTGAGTTCCAGTTCCGTTTTTGTGTTTAATTTCGCCTTTTGTGTTATATTTCATTTTTTTTTAAGTTCTGTTTTGAGTTGCGTTTCTATTTCATTCCCATTTATGTTTTGATTTCATCTCTGTTTTTCGTGTTTTCTCTCTGTTTTGTGATCTTTTTATGTTATGTAATCCTTTTATGTTTTGTGTTCCTTTTGTATTCTGTGTTCCTTTTCTGGTTGGGTTCCTTTTGCGTTGGGTTCCTTATCTGTTTTGTTTTCCTTTTGTGTTCCATTTCTGTTTTGTTTAATTTTTGTTGTATTATTTTGTTTTTTACATTCGCTATTGCATTCGCAAGCTTTTGTTCAGAGTAACATCGCCAAAGCTGCGAAGCTCTGATAAATAAATAAAATAAATTGAATTTTTCAGTTCATTAAGAAAATTTAATGACCATGTCTAGTGAATCGAAAGCTCTTTTTCTTAAGACTATAATTATGTTTATATACTACATGTTAAAAACTGTTCGTTCAAATCAGTGGGGGGAGGCCGTGCACTCCCTTTGTTAGTGTAAAGGACTCCAACTACTCTTCTGGCTAGGATCGATAGATATTTCAAGAAATTTTTCGAAAATTGCTTCAAAAGTAGAACCTCAATAGCTGATTTCCATTATGGGAAATCTGCTGAAAAATCTTGTATATTTCGATTTTCAATTATATCTGAACGTTTTACGTTTTGGTCGAAGTATCTTCAACTTAGTACTTGGAAAAAAAGTTTATTTTTGTTATTTGATTTTTTTATAATACTAGTTGCATTTATTAGTTGTGGCATAAATTTATGTTTTAATTGCTTTTCTGACCAATATCATAAAGGTTTCTTGGAAAGGCACTACAGATTCCACTAATTAATATTACTTGTTAAATTTATTCGTGTTCAAGCAATAGTAATATGTTTCTTGTATACTATTAAATATTTCCTTATACCTATTATATTTTTGACGGAAGCATTCGAATTTTCTTTAAATATATGGAATATATGAAAATTAAATGCATTAATTAAAAAAAAACTTTTTTTTATTTATTAGTATTAAATACACGCTCTAGATAAAAAAAGAATAGTAAGTAGCTCCCAGCGAGATTCGATCTCGAGATCTTTTGGTTACAAGAAATTTACGCTACCAACTGAGCCACTGAAACCTCTTAGAAATTTTGTCTTTGCATCACCTCAAGACGTCGGGGCAAATCTTTAACATATTTTTATAGATGAACGCTTGAGAAGTGCCTTCCCTCGCTTTAACAGAATTTTTTTTTCGTTAGGTACTATACACTTAAAACATTTCTTTCAAATCTGTGGGGTGAAGGCAGGGGTCATCTTCTTTTTTAAACTGCCTTTTCCGAGCTTTGTTTTTCGATTCTACCACATTCACAAAACATGTCATGTCAAATTAACATTTTAATTTTTTGTCTGAATACAGAGGTTCCTCACTACGGGAGAAATACAGAATCAACCCAGCAAGTAGAAAATCTGTTTAGTTTACGCAGCCCTGTGTGGCGGTCTTTTTCTAAAACACCCTTGGCGATTCGTGAGTCGTTGCTTCACAAATTACTATTTTTTTTTCTTTCTGTAAATTGAATAATCAATATAGTACAGATACAGTGGAGCGTCGATTATCCGAACGTCAATTATCCGAACGTTAGATTATTGGAACCATTTTTTTTTTAAAGTGTAATTTTAATTAAAGTGATCATTTAATTTACTTATTGGTATGTTATAATTATTGTTACTTTGAATAAAATTAAACAAAAATAAAATTATTTTTCTCAGAACGTCTATAAAGGAAGCCATCATTAATTCTTTCTCAGAAACTGATTCGTTACATATTTGTATCTGGTTCAATGTGTGTTCAATGAAATTAGACGTTGAATAGCATTGGTTTACTTAGAACTGTATACACTACCTAATTTGTTCATTGCATTAGATTCTGTGAAACCCTTTCCGTTCATATAACTGGTTGTGGATAGCTTACTTTCAGTTTCAAACCGTTCTTTGCGAGGTGTACACTGTATTTGTATTGTACATGTAGCTCAATTAGACAACTTATACATATGTATGTATGTATTTCATAACACTCGTTTCTTCACTATGCTCATACATACTATGTTTAAATAAATAAACAAACATGTTTTTATTTACGAAGTTATTTTAGTTCTCCCTATTCCTTATTATTTATAAGAAAATAAATAAACACAAAATAAATAAATATTTTGATTATCCGAACTTTTGATTATCCGAACCTCCTCTGACAACATTAGTTCGGATAATCGACGCTCTACTGTACTATATAGTAATACTACATACTTTCTAGAAAACATGCCTGTAAAGACATGCTTTTTACATGATGATTCTTATTAAATAAATAAATTATGATGACGCCACAGTTAACAAAAGCTTTGTAAAATTGGGCCTCCTAACCCTGTGAAGGCTAACTATAACTTCATTTGATATTAACCTCCAGACTTGAGACTAAGCCAGTGGCTTACCTGCTAATCTTCATGAATATTGCAACAATCCTAAAAGTTTACCTAAAATTTATAAAGTAAACGTTCATAGCCTGTGTTCGTCGGTGTTAATAAGCAAGACGTCAACCGTCCATCACCAACTTCAAATCGTAGCCTCCAGCACCTTCATCGGGAGTTGATTAATATCTCTTTAGAAAAGTATTCTTTAAAAACTTCACTTATTGCTTACATAATTAAATATGTCTTTGGTATTATCAGCCTATAGAAACATATTCTGTAACCTATTTCGAAGATATGTTATTTTTCCCTACTTTATATTTTATACATTTTCCTTGGCATCAATAATGGAGTTATTTTTACTTCCTTGAACGACGTGAAGGAAGAATTATTAGTGAAAAATTTCATTTTTTTTTTGTTATTTAAACTAGTTTCACTGTGAAATCTGTCAGAGTGAGCTCTAAAACTATCTGAGAAAGTTGAAATTTCATATTTAAGACTTTTCTTCTTTCTTTTTTAAGAGGGAGAAGAAGGGGAGAAAATAAAAAATAGCAGATTTCTAAGTGCCTATAAGAGTTACAAAACAGTTGTAAGTACCATTTTGAGGTCGTACTCATGACGCGATTTTCAAAATATTTCTTCAAATGTCCCTCGATCCTACCCAGGAGATGACGAAAGGTCCGTTCAAAATTATTTATATATATATATATATATATATATATATTTCTCTGATAACACTCTAGCGGTCGCAATTTTTGTTTAATCGTCACCAAACTCGGTATTTAATCGTTTTATGTAAAAAGGAAGATCAAGTTCGTTGACGGCTGAAATCGGGCCTATGGGAGGGGGAGAATTTTGAAAATTCTAAATATCTCCGTTACTATACGTCGGATCGAAAATTTGTATAGAACCAATCTTATTGAAAATTAAACTTACTATAATTATTGTTATATACATTTATTCTCTATCTTGAATATTAACTAATACATTTGTATTTTTATTAAGTTCAACGGAAGAGCTAAGGTCGCTTTAAGTTTTTCCGGCAGAAAGATAGTTCTGCCGTTTCCGTAACTGTTCGGCACTCGTATAGAGATTTCTCTATTGTATAACTTTACATGGGAAATCTCTTAGTTTACGCAGCCCCTGCGTGACGGGCTTTTTGATTTTCATAAATTATGTTCTGTGACATTTGTTGAGCTGAATGCATTCGAACGAAGATATCGTATATCACTTGAAGTGCTACCAAGCATTTAATTTATTTAATTACTTAGGAGTACATCGAAATCGTGTAGTATCCATATCCGAATTAATTTTTTTAGTTTTCTTGGTGGCTTTATTGGATGCACGGTGACTTTCTTTGGTTCAATCCTACAATGGAAAATGTGATCAATTTCCAAGCCCCCCCATGGGAAAGAATTTCATTATATATATTTCCCTAGGCATTCCAGACCATGGAGATGTTTATCATTCCCCGAAAGGTTTGGGAAGAAGTGTTTTATAGAGAGTGTAATCAACAAGTAATACAGTATAAGTACAATCCCCCCCCCCCCAAAGGAGGATCTGGAACAAGAGTTGTCTGGAGTTGGAAATGGAGTCAGTGGTTAGATTACCAGTGGAGGTAATCTAAAAGAGTCAAAGGCTTTAGTCATCCTGAATGGCTGAAAGAGATTTATTTTCGCTAGACTACCGCTAATACACAGGAGCAGCGACAGAATCGCGATCTGGTAGCAAACTAATGAACTAAATTTCTCCCTTGGTGGTATCGAAACTATATACCTCATTTAGCAGATTTTGCCTTGGGGAAATCAGCTATTGAGGTTGTACTCATGGTAGGATTTGTAAAAAATTTCTTCAAATATATAAATATATTTGTCTGTTAACGCTCTAGCAGTTGCAATTTTTTTTCTCATCGATACCAAACTCTATATTCAAACTTTTCAAGATCATATACTCAAAACGTCCGTCACGCAGGGGCTGCGTTAACTAAACAGATTTCCCACGTGCGCCACGTATTTGCATTTATCTCAAAACTTAAAAATTCAATGAGAACAATACTTGTAATGCAAATATCTCAGTAAATAATCAAGATAGTGAAAAAATGTACATAACAACATTTATAGACCTCATTTTCGTCATCTCCTGGGTAGGATCGATGGACATTTGAAGATAAATTTCGAAAATCGCGTCATGAGTACAACCTCAATAGCTGATTTCCCTTAGTGGAAATCTGCTAAAATGAATAAAGTTCGTTAACGGCTAAATTCGGACCAGTGGCAGGGGGGTAGAGAGGGGAATTTTCAGATATATGTTATATTCTGATATATTTCAGTAAATGTTTTTCTTTCCGGTGAGAAGTTGGCACAGACGTTTGTTTACTTTTCAGACGCTTCCCGTCGGTAGGGTTTTTATTATCGTTGGTATTTATTCACTTGATAGTGACGGTGCCATTGTGTTATTATTATCAAACCTCTATGACTAACACTGTCAAATGGTGTGGGACGACGTATATGTATATATATATATATATATATATATATATATATATATATATGTATATATATATATATATATATATATATATGCCCGTTGTTGGCATTTGTTAATAATAAAATTAATTTTTAATATAAGTCATTACTTTCCTCCAAATTGTAGACTCCCGCTATAATTTTTTAACGTATAACGCCTTTATACTTCGGTATACGACAATAGTGTATATAAAAAAAAGTTTCTCTAAATAACAAAATAAAGAACTTTTTTTATGTGCATATTTGCCGAAAAATGCAATAGGAAACGAAATACCACTATTTTTAAATTCAGGCCTCCCATATAACCCCCACTCCAGCCCGTCCCTAGAAATGTTAGTATGACGTATTATAAGGAAGGCGTTAGTGCTAATTCACATACCGAGTTTGGTTTAGTTCGGTTGAGTCTTTTGTGCCAAATAAAATTGTGGACTCCCGCTATAGTTTTTAGCGTATAACTCATTTATACTTCCGTATACGGCCAAAGTGTATATAACAAAAGTTACTTTAAATTACAAAATAAACAACTTTTGTTATGTGCATATTTGCTGAATAAGCAATAGGAAACGAAATATCGCTATTTCTAATTTCAGGGCTCCCATATAACCCCCACTCCTGCCCGTCCCTAGAAATGTTAGTATGGCTTATTATAAGGAAGGTGTTAGTACTAATTCACATACCGAGTTTGGTTTAGTTCGGTTGAATCTTTTGTGCCTAATAAATTGTTTACTCCCGCTATAATTTTTAGCGTATAACTCATTTATACTTCCGTATACAGCAAAAGTGCATATAGCAAAAGTTACTCTAAATTACAAAATAAACAACTTTTGTAACAGGCATATTTGCTGAAAAAGCAATATGAAACGAAATATCGCTATTTTTAATTTCAGGCCTCCCTTATAACCCCCACTCCTATTTGTCTTAGAGAATAATAATATAGCCTAAAGTCTAAGTTGGGCTAGAAGTAATATACATACCAAGTTTCATAAAATTCGGTTCTGCCGTTTATGCGTGAAAAGGTAACAAACAAACAAACAAATAAACAAACAAACAAACAGACACCAAAGAAACAAAATGCAGTTATGGTGTCTATGACATGTGAAACGAAAAGTTATCGTGAAATTTCGCGAAAAAAATCAATGTACAGACAGAGGTTACAATTTTATATATATATATATATATATATGTATATATATATATATATATATATTAATTATACCATACATCGTGAAAATCCTTACATAGGCACCCGTTTGCCTTTATTTGAAGAAACTATTCCCTGCTTGGAGTCTCCTTTAGTCCTGGAACCACACAATAGGTGATGATCTCTAGAAATGTCATTGCAAGATTTGCTGTGGCCGGAAATAGAATGTATAATTTCCTCCTTCCGCTTTCCTATTTACCGGAAAGGCAGTGGCAAGATGGTAACAGGTTGTTGCGGCGTCTAGCTCCCCCTGTTCCCCACCTCTAACCTATCTAGCCTTATAAATAAATATAAACTTAGCAAATGGCGCAAAAAGTGTGGGAAATAACGTGGGCGATGAAAGATTATTTGACATTTTCTACATGAACTCAGATCTTAACATATGTTATCTCTCATATCTTAGAGTGTCCTTAGGGGAAATCAGCTATTGAGGTTGTACCCGTGATCGGATTTTCAACAAAAACTTCATCCAATTTCCCTCGATCCTACTAATTTCTCCGTTAACGCTCTAGCGGTCGTAAATTTTGGCTGATCGATGCCAAACTCGGTAATCAAATAATTATTTAAAAATGATGAGCAAGTTCATTAACGGCTAAAGTCGGACCAGTGGGAGATGGGTTTAGAGGGGAATTTCGAAAATTCGTAATATCTCCGTAATTTTGCGTCGGATCGAAAATGTGTATAGAATCAATCTTATTGCAAATGTAATGTTCTATAAATGATGTAATATGCGTTTTTTTCATTATCTTGATTATTATTTGCAAATTTTAGTTTTTGGACAGTAAACCCCCTCTTCTACACTTGACATATTAATAAGAAGCTGTTATATTATGAAGAACATTATTTGAAGCCAAAATACCAAATATTGCTCTCATTGAACTTTTACATTTTGAGATACATACTAATATGTGACGCACGTGGGAAATCTGCTTCGTTAACTCAGCCCCTGCGTGTTGGGCTTTTTATCAATTTTAGCTAGTGTTTTTCAAATATTCAAACGTCGAATTTGGCAAGGATTAAGTAAAACAATGTTTCATTGGTATACTTTATTGACATAATAATCAATCAGTTTACAATTTAATTAATTTAAATTATTTTTTTAAATATTTACTAATGGTTTATTTCATTCATAACAACAACAAATATCTTATTAGTCTTCAAATCATACGAAAAATTCCATGTTCGCCATGATTCGGTTCCGGGGTTGGCCATCCTAGTTAAAGCGTAGACCCTAATCTCATATGGTAAACCTAGAGTGGCGAGTTCGATTCTCGCCTGAGCAAAGGATTTTATTTGGTGATGGAATTCATTAAATAAAACCCTTAGCCCCACTTTAGCAAAAAATGGTGGTAACCTGTAGATAACCCGTACCAATTAGCCTGAGTTGCAAAAAGTGGACGTTAATAAATAATCAATTAATTAAAAAAAAGATTGAGGCTGTGTAGGCTAGACGGATTTTATGTAGTGAGTGATCAAATCAACGTGCAACCCCTATTAAGCAAGGAGGACCTGGAATGAGTTGCCTCCAGTAGACTGATGGGCCTGGTAACACACCCGGAGGAGGGGCAGTGGTCATATACCAAAGAGCAGTTGGCTATTCTACGGGATATAGGGGAGTCAATGTCCACACCAACTGGCTGTCTGACTGATTTACTCACTAGACTCCCGCTGTTCCACTACCGCTGCGACGCCAGCGTGCTCTGGTAGTGAACCGGTGAGCTAACTCTGCGGTCACTCAGTTATTTCGAACGTTGAATGATGATTAAGAGAGATACAATACACATCATCTTGAAAGACGGTGTAATAATCAAATGTCATTGAATTTATAAAAGAACGAATCTTGTTTCTATTAGCTTTCTTAGGAAAAAAATGATTAAACTTTTCTTAGATTCTTCTATTGTTGTGAAATGAAGAAATGTGAATGAAATGTGAGTTTTGTATATTTCCTTACAAATTATTATTATATTGCCTGAGAATAAAAGACCTCTTGATTTCCTACAACATAAAGCTTTTGTTTACCACAGTGCTATTTTCGCGCACCAAGCGATCCAATACAATGAAATTCCAATTACTCTCCGATGACTAAATGGTAATACCGTATGACTAACTTTTCTAGAATTTGCAATTTTAATTTTCCTGAGTCATCGAAATGTCTTTATGCGGAATTACCTCATTTGCCAAGGAACCTTATGCCATTCTCTATATTGGGCTGACACCCTCCTTGGTCGGTAAATATTTTCTTCAAATGTCTAAATAAATAATAAATTGAAACACGGGAGATTTGTCCTATGCTCGTTATATTTCTTTGTGAACACTCAACCACACTGTTGCGATAGAGTGGAAATCCTAACAGTTATGCGCCTCAATAAAAAAAAAAAAATGTTGTTTTTTATATTATATATTTACTTTACCTGTTAGGATTTATTTGTTGTAGATATCATTTCTAATTTCCATAAATACTTTTTCTGTAATTGCAAGTTTTAGCTTTTTACTTTTAGCAGATTTCTCTTAAGGGAAATCAGCTATTGAGGTCGTACTCATGACGCGATTTTCGAAAATTTTCCTCAATTGTCGATCGATCCTTCCTAGGAGATGACGAAAATTAGGTCTGTTCAAATGTTTACTTATATACAATTATATATATATATTACCCACGAACGACCTCCAGAATTTGTCTACAACCATTATTAAGCATTCGGCGAGAATTATAAATTATCATTTATACAAATAAAGGTACGATGCAAAGCTGCACTCCTTTCCACATGGCCCATCAAAATTTAATAACAAATTTCTTGTTTGAAAAAGAAAAAAAAAAAAAAAAAAAAAAACAAGTGGTATTTTTTTTTAATATTACCCAGTTGGGCCATTAGGAGGCTGTTCCTGAGGGGAACCCTCCAGAGGGCAGCTTGTTTTGTTATATATATATATATATATATATATATATATATATATATATATATATACATATATATACATATATACACATTATAAGCGTTTCATACAAAACTATAGGTCGAGTTTGTTAATGGATGAAATCGAGCCAGTGATAGGGGGGGGGGGCGTTTAGAGTGGTAGAATTTCGAAAATTCGAAGTAATTTCGTTGTTATACGTCGTATTATACGTTCTTGACGGACTTACTTGATAATAATGTATTATATATAGCCCACGGCATTAATAAGCTTAAATATGGCTCCCAAAGGAATAAAACAAGACCCACCTCTTAATAAAAAATGTCCGTAAGGGCTGCGTTAAGCAAACAGATTTTCCACGTGCGTCACGTATTTGCATTTACCCCAAAACGTTCGATGAGAACAAAATTTTGTATTTAGGCTTCGAAAATGGTGGTTCATAATATCATGGTTTAATGTTAATCTGACATGAGTAGGAGGCTATATATAAACTTCACGAGGAAAATCTCCTTAATTCACGCATCCTCTGCGGACGGACTATTTTTGATGCTGATAGTTTCGGGGCACCATTGATTCCCTTCTTAGGAGTTATAATGAACGCATAATAACAAGTGTAAGAACTATTTGAAAAATAGCGATTCAGGGTATTAGATGATATTTAATTATAATAAACGCTATCCAGGATTATGATTTGAATTATTCACGGTGTGCCAAACACTGGAAAGGGATTAATTAGGAACTTATTTTAATTTCTCTTTAAAAATAAAATTTCTATTGTATAAGTCCTCTACAAATACCTAGACCTCACGGGAAATAATCCCGGACGGGAAGGGTAATTCTACACATTGAAGCCTTGCTATAAAAATACCAACATTAACAATGATGTTGTTAACAATGATTTTTCGGGCATCGCAATATACCTTATCTAGTATTTCTATATTATTGGAATTAAAGTTTTAAATTTCCTTGGAGTGTTTTTAACGAATCGTTTTAGAAGATAAATCGTATTGAAGTTTGTTGGAGGAGCTCACCGAACCGTTAGAACCACTCCACCACTTTCCTAGTATTTTCTCAAAGTATGAGAACAAACTTAAAACATCAATTTAACCTATTCTTTTATTTTTTGTTTGTTTTGTTATGAATCTCAGATTAAAACTTATTTACGAACGGATATTGGAGTGTCCATTTTAAAATCATTTTCATTTGCAGGAGTACCAACTTTATCTTATCCTTATTGCGAGGGAGCCTGTTCATTTCCGTGAAATTTCATCTCCGTCAAAAGTTCAACTAATTTTCTACTTCACGTTGAAAAAACTTATGGAGGAAATGAAATATGTCAGGAAAATGCTATCGGATTTCATTTTGTAAAAAAAAAGCATATGCTATTGATAGTTAAACAATTTGTCCTAGGAATTGGCCACAAACAAAGGATTTATATTAAGTGTTAGCAGATTTCCTTCAGAGGAAATCATCTAATCAGGTGAACTCATGACGCGATTTTCGAAAAATTGCCTCAAATGCCCATCGATCCTGGCAAGAAAATGAGGTCCGTTCAAAATTATATACATATATTCATTATATGTCCGCCGATCATTGTAAAAATTTGTGTCTTATCCTTACCAAACTCGAAACATAAGCGCTTTATGAAAAACTAAAGAACAAGTTCGTTAACGGTTGAAATATGACCAAGGGCGGGGGAGAATTTCGAAAATATTAAGTGAGTAATTTGTTGTTTTCATATCTGTAAGCCCCCACTACTACTCATCTGATTTTTAGTTACAAATAAAGAATATTTGGTTAGATGAGATCAGTACTGAATCATTCTAGCACAGGGGAAATCTGATTACTCTTTTTGTGCTAGAAACAGTTATTTGAACGAAGTTCTCATAACTCAGTATTCAGAGCTTATTTCTACTCTACTACTGAGTCATATGATTTTAAAATGTTCAGGGGCTGCGGAGTGTATTTCACACACTCAAACAAAAAAGATAATTTTTGAATATATTTAATAGAGTGAAATATCAATACAAGAGCAAATATATTAACAGACTAAGCATTACTACTACTGAAAAAGATCATTAGAGGAAAAGGATTTTAATAATTTACTGAGAAAAAGTCCGTCACGCTGGAGCTGCGTAAACTAAGCAGATTTCCCACGTGAAGTTATACAATAGAGAAATTTCACTAGAGCAGTTTCGAAAACGGGCGAGCTAGCTTTTGGTGGGAAACTCACTCTCGTCCCTTTATCCTCCCACATTTAATGAAAATGCAAATATCTCGGGTAATATTCAAGATAGAGAGCAAATGTATATAACCATATTTATAGTAAATTTAATTTGCAATAAGATTAATTCTATACAATTTTTCGATTTGACGTATAGTTACGAGTTTGGTAACGATTAAACAATAATTGCTACCGTTAGAGCGGTAACAGGCATATATATATATATATATATATATATATATATATATATATATATATACAATTTTGAACGGACCGCATTTTCGTCATCTCCTGGGTAGGGTCGATAGACATTTAAAGAAAAATTTCGAAAATCGCTTCATGAGTACTACCTCAATAGCTGATTTCTTATCTTAAGAATCTCAATAGCTTGAGGGAAATCTGCTAACAATAAAATAGAAGGTATACATATCTACATATCTTAGTAATTAGAAAGGAAACAAAAAATATATCTTTGTTATTTTTTTCTACCTTAGAACTGTAATGGAGATAGATTTTATGAGTATTTTTTTTCTATTTTCGTGATCTTATAGAAGCCTTTCCTTTTTATCTTTTCATGTGAACTTGATATTTTCATTTATTTGTCAATCCATTTATTTCAACGAGCCCTATAATAGTATTGTTAAAATTGCTCACGCGTCAGTAAAGCTAACGAATATAAATCTGTTTAAAATATTTCAACCCCAGGAAGTGGTTTAAAGGAGGAAAATTGCTTTCCCAGGATTTTTCAATCTAAAGAAGGAAAAGACGTAGGCAGCAATATTATTTTATACTCAAGTTCTGGTCTGGTGAATAAACCACTGCTATTAGCTTTTAGTAGATAACCCGTTAGAGAAATTTGCTACTGAGGTCGTGCTCATCACGCGAGAAATGTCATATATACAAAAGGGATGGGAAAATGTTTTATAGCCAATCTTAGAGCAAGTTTAATTTATTTATCTTTGCAATTATTTTCACCCCCCCCTACCTTCTCGTTTCATATTAGCAATCAGCTAATATGTTATAAAGCTCCTAGCTAATAATAGTGTAGTTTATATCGGACAAGGTGGAGTGGATGGGGTGGTATTAAACAAGGGGTAAAAGAAATTTTAATGATATCTCCGTTATTTTTATTTGGATGGAATTATATTGTGATATATCTTACATCTTAGTTATATATATATATATATATATATACACACACACACACCCATATAAGTGTGTGTGCGCGTGTGAGTAAATCTTGTTTTAAATTTAATATCCAAAAATTATTGGTGTACATATCCCCCCCCATCTCGAATATTCTATATTTGGCTGTAGCCATTAAACGTGTCTAGCTTAAATTTTAAGAAACGTTTATGTAGGCTTCTTATTACAAAAAAAAAAAGGAGAATAGTTGGTGGAAGATCAGTAGCTTCTAGAGGGCGTGGAAAATGTGCTTAGTTTTTGCAGCCCCTGCGTAACGAATTTTTAGTGGATTCCTCTTAAGGGAACTCGATATTTAAACGTTTTATGTAAAACTAAAGATCAAGTTCGTTATTGGCTGAAATTCGACCTATATCGATATATCCGTTATTCAGCGTCGGATCGAAAAATTGGATAGAACCAATCTTATTTCGAATTTAATTTTCTATAAATGTTGTTATGCACGTTTTTTTCACTATCTTGATCATTATCATCATAAAGCACCTAAATACCAAATATTATTCTCATTTTTTGAACTTTTACGTTTTAGCAGATTTCCCTCAAGGGAAATCAGCTATTGGGGTCGTACTCATGACGCGAGTTTCGAAACATTTCTTCAAATGTCCATCGATCCTACCCAGGAGATGACGAAAATGAGGTCCGTTCAAAATTATATATATATATATATATATTTGTCTGTTAACACTCTATCGATCGCAATTTTTGTTTGATAGTTACGAAACTCGATATTTAACCATTTTATGTAAAAAGACAGATCAAGTTCGTTAATTACTGAAATTGTACAAGAGGGAGGGGGGGGGTTTAGAGCGGGGAGTTTAAAAAATTCGAAATATCTCCGTTATTATGCATCGGAGCGAACAATTGTATAGAACCAATCTTATTGCAAATTACATTTACTATAAATATTGTTATATACATTTATTCTCTTGAATATTAACCGAGATATTTGCATTTTTATGAAGTCTGTGGTCGGGTGTTGTTCGGCAGTTTTCGTAAGTCTCGGCTCTGGCGGAAGCTTCTAACCTTACCTAACCTTCGTTACTTTGTGAGATTTATGCAAATACGTTCTGTTCATCCGCCCCCCCCCTTCTTTAGTTCTTGGACTACTAAAATTTGAGTTATTAAAATATAAATTATTCTTACAATTCAGTAGCCGTTTCAGTTGGGAGTTTATTAAAATTAACTGAAAGATTTCTCATTACCGTTTGCATTTACTTATGGTGGTGTTTTGTTACCAATATGCAGATTTCTCTATTGTAAAACTTCACGTGGGAAATCTGCTTAGTTTACGCAGCCCCTGCGTGACGGACTTTTGATGTAAATGCAAATACGTGAGGCAGTTGGGAAATCTGCTTAGGTAACGCAGCCTCTGAGACATGTCTCAGCCTGGTGCTCTCTCCTGTCTTGTCGATATTTAAAGGTTGAGGAGATATTTTCATATTTATGATAAGATATCTTATTAAATAAATCTTATTTCGATAAAGGCGACATAATGACCAAGAGTAATTTAAATAATGTATTTGTAAAATATTTTAATAAGCAGCAAGTCGATTATATCTAATTGTTTTTAAACTTCTTGTGCAATTGACTTTTCACACTTCTTCCAAGACCATTTTTCTGTGACCAATTTTCCATACAGTCTACCATTATTAGCGAATCGATACAATTAGGTGTTTGTCTTGCTTCACCTCGTTAGTCCTGGCGAGGCCGCCCCGAGGGAAAATCCGTTTTATAGTATCGTCTTATCGTTTTTTAATATGTAGAAGATTTTACTCTCAAGGAATTATTTAAAAATTTTCTTACTTAATAATTGTTTCACGAATGAAATATTTAAGTATTTGAATACTGATAACTAATTGGTACTAACTATTTGAAATAAGTAGTTATTTAATTTTTGTCTATTACTAAATAATCGATGACGAAAGGAGGGTGATACTTAAGCCGACCTCGTGAGAGCGGTGCAATCTGTAAATGTCCCTGAGTATAATATTGGCGACCAATCATTAACCCAGATATTAGTTGGGATTTGTCGTGCAGCAACGTGTTATAGAGCAGTCGATACTCCTCTCCTCTGCCATCAAATAGAAGTTTCATAGACATTACTATTGTTTAAATCTGTCATGTGTAGTGTAGGTAAGTCCGTCACGCAGGGGCTGCGTAAACTAAGCAGATATCTCAGGTGAAGTTTTAGAATAGATAAAATTCCACGAGAACCGAACAGTTACCAAAACGGCTGAACTAGCCAGCCGGAAACTCACGACTACAACCGAAGTTGGCACATCTCATCATGTGCGTTACGCTCAATAAAATGCAAATATCTCGGTTCATATTCAAGATAGAGAATAAATGTATATAACGATATTTATAGTAAATTTAATTTGATATAAGATTAATTCTATACAATTTTTCGATCCGATGCATAATACCGGAGATATTTCGAATTTTCAAAATTCTCCCCTCTAAACACCCCTCCCACTGGTCCGATGTCTGCTCCAGTGGTTGGAATTTTTGTTGTTCTGCTGATTGAGATAAAAATTATCCTGACTCATTATTAATTCTATACAGTAAATAGTTCTCAATAAAATAAATATGTTATATTCTGATATATTTCAGTAATTGTTTTTCTTTCCTGTGTGAGGTGGGCAGACCCGTTTGTTTACATTTCTAAACTAACGCTTCTTGTCGACAGGTTATTGAAATTGGATGAAACATTTCTTATTTCCGTTTGTATTTATTTACGGTGGTGTCGTGTTTGCAGTATGTAGATTTATTTATTACTATACTTCATGGGGGAAATCTGCTTAGTTTACGCAGACCCTGCGTGACGTACTTTTTTTATGTTATTGTGTTTTCTTCTTAAAATATGTTCACTACCTCAGGTCATGTGCTCTAAGCATTATTGACAGAGATAAATGCGCATGAAATAGCTTGGGATGATTTATTTCAGACGTGCAGCACCGTGAAGCAATAACTATAAAAGTATGATTGAATGGAGCAACAATATGAGGATTTTGAAAGATGAAAGAGAACCAATAAAACCGACGGTTTGCTATTCAACGGAGTGGAGAGGCCTGGTGTTTGCCAATTATACAATTCGGGCAAGAGCGGTCAGCTGTCGAAACTAGTGTCCTTGGTTCGTCGATAGTAAGGCTTTGCGAATGCTCACTCACGAATGATAACGAACGAGCTAGTGGAGAGAAGAGAGTAAGTAATGCAAGGAGAATTACAAAGAGCTATTAGGTTTGTAAGAAGTAGCTTTCACTCGCGTGTAGCCTACATAGGTCCCCCGGCTCCTGACGCCTCAGTCTAAGGTGGATACATACATTGTTCTTTCGAGAACTTTCAGATTTAATGAAGAAGAGCTAACAATGAAATGTTTTTAAACGGTGACTCAGGAGAAAAATATTTTTCGAATTTTAATAAAAACGACAAATGTGATCTTACTTTCATATACCTCTTCTAATTAAACCTATATGTGTATGTGCTGTTGTATCTACAGTCTATGCCACACACCTATTCCCATCAAATGGATATCCTGACATTCACGGAAGGAAGGAGGTTTTAGCAGATTTCCCTTAAGGGAAATCAGCTATTGAGGTTGTACTCATGATGGAATTTTCGACATTTTTCTTCAAATCTCCATCGATCCTACCTAGTAGATGACGAAAATGAGGTCCGTTCAAAACTGTATATATATATATATATATATATATATATATATATATATATATATTTGTCTGTTACCGCTCTAGCGGTCGCAATTTTTTTTTGATCGTTACCAAACTCGATATTTAGTCGTTTTATGTAAAAAGAAAGTTCGTTAATGGCTGAAATCGGACCAGTGGGAGGGGGGTTAGAGGAGAGGATTTTCGAAAATTCAAAATATCTCCGTTACTATACGTCGGATCGCAAAATTGTACAGAATCAATCTTATTGCAAATTAAAGTCACTATAAATGTTGTTATATACATTTATTCTCTATCTTATAATATTAACCGAGATATTTGCATTTTTATTAAATCTGGGCGATTAACGGACGAGTGACTTTCCCTCCAAAAGCTAGTTCGGCCGTTTCCTTAACTGCTCGGCTCTCGTGAAATTTCTCTATTGTAAAACATCACGTGGGAAATCTGCTTAGTTTACGCAGCCCCTGCGTGACGGACTTTCTTTGTTAAGGAGAGGTTTCCCTTAGCTTGCTGAATGAGGCTTACGGCCAATAAAGACATTACGAGGAAAAGTTTTTTTCAGAACCATGCCAGAATGTCAGTGCCAATTTCGACAAGGAGGAAATATTGTGAGCGAACTTAAATAAATAGTAAACTCTGTGGCACAAGACATTTTGAGGCTTCTAGAGCTGATGCGCAAGAAAGCGGCATATGGTATAATATTCTATTGGCAAATGTGATTATTTTTAAATGGAAACTTCCTGTCTACTGTAATTGATGTCCTTGCTGAGTTGAGAGTGAAAATGGACCTCTGTTTATATATGTTTCGAGTTTTCGACACTTACTTATTGTTTGCGGCCTATCGGGCTTAATTACTTTTTAGCAGATTTCCCCTGAGGGAAATCACCTATTGAGGCTGTACTCATGACGCGATTTTTGAAATATTTCCTCAAATGTCCATCGATCCTACCTAGTAGATTACGAAAATGAGGTCTGTTCAAAATGATTATATATATTTGTCTGTTAACGCTCTAACGGTCGCAATTTTTGTTTGATCGTTCTCAAACTCGACATATAAGCGTTATATATAAAAAGAAAGATCAAGTTCGTTAATGGCTGAAATCGGAACAGTGGGAGGGGGGGGGTTAGAGGGCGGATTTTTGAAAATTCGAAATATCTCCGTTATTATGCGTCGGATCGAAAAATTGTATAGAATCAATCTTATTGCAAAATTAACTTTACTATAAATATTGTTCTATACATTTATTCTGTATCTTGAATATTAACCGAGATATTTGCATTTGTATTGTGTGTGGTCGGGTACCAGTAAGTATAGTTCGGATTAGGTCTGCCATTTCCAACATTTCTCGGCTCAGGTGGAAGCTTCTTCTAACCTTACCTGTCGTTTCTAACCTTACCTTACCTTCCTTACTTTGTGAGATTTATGCAAATACGTTCTGTTAATGCGCCGCCCCCTTCCTTCTTTAGTTCTTGGACTACTAAAATTTGAGTTATTAAAATATAAATTATTCTTACAATTAAGAAGCCGTTTCATTTGGGAATTTATTTTAATTAACTTAAAGATTTCCATTACCGTTTGTATTTACTCACGGTGGTGTTGTGTTACCAGTATGCAGATTTCTCTATTACTAAACTTCACATGGGACATCTGCTTAGTTTACGCAGCCCCTGCGTGACGGACTGTTTTTAACTTTCAGCCTACAGTAAGCCCTCATTTTCCGCCATCGCACGTTAATTCACGTCTATTTATAATGAATCATCTTATTTCATGATTAAATACCTTATTTTATTTTGGACGTACCCTGAGATACATGTAAAAACGTCGTGTGATGACGCCACTAATTAAAATTTTACGTTCTTGACTGAGAATTTTTTATTTGATTTATACCATACACTCGATATTTAATTGTTTTAGTCAACACTAGCGATCATATTCGTTAATGGCTGAAATCGGGCTAATCGGAGGGGGCTGTGGTTTAAAATGAGGAGAATTAAATAATTCAATATATTTCCGTTATTGTGAGTCAGATTGAAGAATTCTTATAGTTATTTTATATATATATTTTTTTTAGTAACTCGAATAGTTTGCGAGTTATTCGTACTTTTTGTTTTCAGCCTTGAGTTTTACACAACTACTTCTGCTTATCGGATTTTTAATTAGAAATATAAGATAATTGTTGACTAAGTCAGTAGTGAGTCATACCAGCACGTGGGGAAAGAAATCTCTTTAGTTTACGCAGCCCCTGAGTGACAGACTTTTATTATATAGTAATTGGTAAACTTTTAACTTCAGAGAGCAGCTTTTAAACGTCTACACTGTAAATAAGTGTTGTTTATTAATATGGGCTAAATAAATCAACTTTCAACAGACCTTGTGAAGTTCATTACTCTGTCTAGTAATGGAAGAGTTATTTGTTTGGTAACTTTCCACATCAGTGCAGCAATAATAATTTCCAACAGAAAATTATGTATCATGAAACTCGGGTGGTAGTATTTTGGTCGGCTCTTTTAATCTCTGTTTGTAAAATAGTCATATAAATCCTAAAGTTTATGTTGTTTACGATTGTCTATCCCAGGGGTCTCCAAACTACGGCCCGAGGGCCACATCCGGCCCGCGGACAGATTTTGTCCGGCCCGCGGAGAGCTAGCATACTTGAAAACTCCTTTTAGATTACATATTTATTATAGCAAATTAAATTTAGTTTACTGCAGTATTCTAATTTTATGTTTAATAATTATTAATATGACATCAACATTGATATGGTCATGGGCTAACTACTCATAACATTGTTGTAGGCTTCTTGTTATTGTTTTTGTGATAAGATGGATAAAGAAACACAGAATTATAATGAGTAAAGACATGTATAATATGCAGAAAATTTGACTTCAGTATATAATAACTAACAAATTATTGAAATGAATCCAACTAACATTTAAATATGTAATGTAACCATATACAAGAATAATGACATATGAAATACTAATGAGATTTATGTAATTGAGATTTTCCACTGACAATAGTTTGTAGTTGTGGACTAATTTTACTTGTACCAATTATTAAAAGAGATTTAAGATGCTCATCAGTTAATTTAGATCTGTAAACATTTTTTGCGTACTTCATTTTGGAGAAGGTCTTCTAACACAAATAAGTAGTACCAAAAACAGAAAACAGCCCACGAGCAAACTGGCTGGTTTTGGCCCTCGGGACTTACTGGAGTAATGAGTATGGCCCTAAGGCTGGAAAGTTTGGAGACCCCTGATCTATACTATAACAATAACTTGTACTATCCTTCCCCGACTGACTGCACACAAGTGAAAACGTACCCATGGCCCACAAATGTATGCGAACTACTGGCCGACAGTAGCCAATTTATAGATGATGTTTTTAAGTATTAAAGAAATAATGGATTATTTGATGAAATATAGAACCTATTATCTCAATTATGAAAGTTATATATAGCAAGCACTGTGGAATATAAGTTTTGCCTCCTTCCAGTTTAACTATTTATAGTTTTTCTTTTATTTTTATTCATCTTTTTTTTTCTTTGTTGTTTTATTTTTATTTAATATATTTTCCTCATATTGTAAATATACTAACAATTTATATTTAGTTTTGTCCATTCTATTTATTTTGTACATTTGTAAAAGTTAGCTGTGTAAAAATCTTAATATTTATTTAATCTTGTAAAACTATATTCTAACATGTTAAAATATGAATCGCCATTGTAGCGGCATGGTTCTATTTATTTTGTACTTCTGTAACATTTAGCTTTGAAAAAATGTTAATATTTATTTAATTTTGTAAAATTATATTCAAACATGTTAATAGATGAATCGCCATTGGAGCGGTATCTCAAATAAATAAATAAAAAAATATCCTCTTCCGCTTGATAAAAGTCAGTCACGGAGGTTCAGCGAAACTAAGCCGACTCTATTTCATATTTCTCCTGAAATAATTTTGTAAACAGGACTTTATATTTGAGTTGTTTGGCGGAACAATTGATTAATTTGAAAATTTGTGTGCGTCTAACTTAAGTTTGAATACAACAAAGAAGGCCAAATAACTCGATAAATATTCGAGCTAGAGAAAAATTTGAAACCAACAATTTTGTGAAACTGTTTGTGCCATACAATAATTTTCGTCAAATCAGACTTTGAGGGGAGGGGGGAATCAGACAATTTAAATACCTTCAATATTATGAGTTGGATTAAAAATTAAACATAACAAATTTTGTTGCAAAGTTAATTTGCTGTAGGTTTTGTTCTACACAAAACGGATATAAACAACAATTATTTTTTTTTTTTTGAATCTTGATGGAACCCTCCACTTCTACTCATCTCACGCTTACAATAATCCTATATATCATAAACCGACTTATTTAAAGCGTAAAGCAGCGGTTTCCAACCTGGGAGGCGCCAACAATTGCCAGGGGAGGCGCCAAAAATTTTAAATAAAAACATATACCATAATATGTACAAATAAATGTAACTTAATATCGTAACATAAAATTTATTTTATATTATTTATATATTTATTATATACATATAATAAATTATGTATATGTACATGTATATTAAAATAATAATAAGATGGGGAGGCGTACAAAAAAATGTTTTCTTTCGGGGAGGCGTAGAAGCGTAAAGGTTGGAAACCACTGGCGTAAAGCCAAATAGTTTTTTTTTTTTGCACATTCACGAGATACTAGCAAATATGTTTGGTGTGGCGTCATCATTTAAAATTTTACTTTCTAAAGTACATAATTTTTATTTGATCAATACCATAATCGATATTTAACGGTTGAAGAATTGGAGTAATAGTTGAAATCGGACTTAGATGAGAGGGGATTCAAAATTCGAAATATCTCCGCAATTCTGAGTCCGATCATGAAATAGTATATCTAATCTTGTCGCAATTTTCTTCAACTAAACTATTCCTTTTTGGACATGCTTTGCCTAACTCAAATATTAACGTACTTAGTTATTCGCGTTTTAACAGAATTTCGAAAATTCTTAATATCTCCGTTATTATGCGTCGGATCGAAAAATTGTATAGAACCAATCTTATTGCAAATGTAATGTTCTATAGACGTTGTTATTTACATTTTTTCACTATCTTGATTATTTACTGCGATATTTGCATTTTTTAGTTTTCGGTCTTCAGTAAAGCCCCACTCCTACTCATCTCGTATTTTCAATATTCTATTATGTTATGAAGCACTTTATTTGAAGCTTAAATACCAAGTATTGTTCTCATTGAACTTTTAAGTTTTGAGATAAATGCAAATACGTGGCGCACGCGGGAAATCTGCTTAGTTAACGCAGCCCCTGCGTGACGGACTTTTTATGGTTTCAGCCTTCAGTAAACCCCATATTCTACTCATCCGATATTCGCTTTGAGTAACTCCGCCTCTGAACAACCACGGGAAAAATATAGAATACATAGTGAGATGAGATCATCCGCGTCTCATACACCTCTGCGTGGGAAATCTGCTTAGTTCACATAGCCCCTGAGTCAAGTTTTAAATGGAACTTTTTGATCACTTTTGGTATTGCCCAAATGAAATTTGAGACCTTTAAAACGTTATGTATTATTCAAGGAATACATACACGCACACGCACATATATAAACGCTTATACACTCATTATATTTTAGATTATTGTTAATTTGAGTTGAGATGGAAAAGTTGTTTACTCAAGCCAGAAACCTGAAAAATAGATCTGTAAGTGAACAACATTTCAAATAGTGTGAGAGGCTTGAAAATAATTATTTTGTTTGGATAATTAAAATCAGTCAAACCTATTATTGCTTCGGATTGAGCACCGAGAGTCTGTTCAAACTTGTCGTAAATGAGCACGTTTAATAATAATTGTATGCCTTTCACCACCAACAACGAGTTGGAAGTGATTCAAAATGATGAGGGCGATAAATTCAAACCAATGAAACAGTAAGCATTGTATTCGTTCTTTGCCTGTATTCCTCACCAAGAAAATGATATCATATAATGATACTCAAATTTGTAGGTCAAAGTAGTCCGTGCGAATTGTAAACTGGCGCCTGGTAACTGTATCCCTCTGTTCGCCGATCCTGTTTGGCCTGAATACTTAAACTAAATAGAACAGATGTCTACTTAAATCCGGCTGCCCCCTCAGGAATACCTTCCCAGAGAGGCAAGGCGACTAAGTGGTTATATTGTTTTAGCCTTATGGGAAATCGGCTATTGAGGTCGTGCTCATGAAATTTTCGGATTTTTTCTTCAAATCTCCATCGGTCTTATCTAGGAGATGACGAAAATGAGGCCCGTTCAAACTTGTATATACATTTGTCGCTTACCGCTCGTGCGGTAGCAATTGTTTTTTTATCGTCACCAAACTTGATATTTCTTCGTTTTATCTAAAAAGAAAGATTAAGTTCGTTAACGGCTGAAATCGGACAAGTGGGGGGTGGGGGTTTAGAGGTGAGGTTTTTCGAAAATTCGTAATATCTCCGTTACTATACGTCGGATCGAAAATGTGTATAGGATCAATGTTATTGCACATTAAATTTACTATAAATATTGTTACATAAATTTATTCTTTATCTTGAATATTAACCAAGATATTCGCATTTTTTAGTTTTCAGCCTTTAGCAAACCCCCACTTCTACTCGTGTCACATAAACAATACTCCGATATATAATAAACCACTTTGTTCGAAGCTTAAATACCAAATATTGTTTTCAAGAGACCTTTATTCATGCTCTGGTGGTCACCCCCCCCCCCTTCCCCGTTTTAAGTTCGTGGACTACTAAAATTTGATTGATTGAGATAAAAAATATTCTGTTCCATTATAAATTACAGTACTAGATACAGTCAATAAAATTAATATCGTGTATTCTGATATATTTAAGTAATTGTTTTTTTTTTCCTGTTTTGAGGTAGGCAGACCTGATTGTTTACATTTCAGACGCTTCCCGTCTGGAGGTTTCTTATTATCGTTTGTATTTATTCACTTAATATTCACGGTGGAGTTAAATGCTAGCAGTATGTAGATTTATCTATTCTAAAACTTCCCCTGGAAAATCTGCTTATTTTATGCAGCCCTTGCGTTACAAACATTTTATTCTGTAATAAGAAGCCTGTATACACGTTTCTTAAAATTTAAGCTGGACACGAAATGTTTACTGACTATAGCCGAATATAGAATATTCGAGATGGGGGGAAATGTATACAACAATAATGATAGGATATTAAATTTAAAACAAGATTTACACACCCACACATGTATATGGCTGTGCATGTATATATATATATATATATATATATATATATATATATATATATATATATATATATATAACTCAGATGTAAGATATATCACTATATAATTCCATCCAAATAAAAATAACGGAGATATCATTAAAATTGGATTTACCCCTTGTTTAATACCACCCCCTCCACTCCACCTTGTCCGATATAAACTACAGAACTTACTTAAGCAAGGAGCTTCATAATATATTAGCTGATTGCTAATATGAAACGAGAAGGTAGGGGGGGTGCGGTGAAAAGCATTGTTTACTCTGATATATAAGAAACCACATTGTTCGAAGCTTAAATACGAAATATTGTTATCGAGAGACCTTTATTATACGAGATACATGCAAATATGTTCTGGTGGCCCCACCCCCTCCCCTTCTTCTTCAGTCTTCAGTTCTTGACTACTAAAATTTGATGATTGAGATAAAAAATATTCTGATTAATTATATATCTCATTACTAAATTTAGTAAATAGTAAGTTCTAGAATAGTTTTCAATAAAATTAATGTGTTATATTCTGATATATTTCAGTCATGGTTTTTCTTTCCGATGAGAGGTCGGGATACCTGTTTGTTGTCCAGTTGGGAAACTATTAAAATTTACTGAAAGATTTGTTATTGAACCGTTTGTATTTATTCACTGAATATTCACGGTGGTGTTGTGTTACCGGTATGAAGATTTATATATTGTTAAAATTTAGGAAGGAAATCTGCTTAGTTTACGCAGCCCTGCGTGACGGACGTTTTTGTAGATAAAAAGCAAATAAAAAAGAAATATGTAACATTTTGACTTATGGCATAATAATGTTGTCATAATCAGAGTTTTCAGAAAATATCATAATCATGCGAGGTGGCTGTTTTAGGAAAATAATCATCTTTACTCATCGATACGGTAAATATAAAACAAAAAAAGTCCGTCTCGCAGGAACTGCATAAACTAAGCAGATTTTCCCCGTGATGTTTTACAATAGAGACATTTTAAGAAAACGGCCAACTAGCTTTTGGCGGGAAAGTTACCCGTCCCTTAGCCGCCCAGATTTAATAAAAATGCAAATATCTCGGTTAATATTCAAGATTGAAAATAAATGTATATAACAATATTTATGGTGACTTTAATTTGCAATAAGATTGATTCTGTACAACTTTTCGATCAGACGTATAGTAACGGAGGTTTTTCGAATTTTCAATAATCCTCCCCTCTAAACCTTCCCTCTGATCCGATTTCAGCCGTTAACGAACTTGATCTTTCTTTTTACATAAAACGACTAAATATCGAGTTTGGTAACGATCAAACAAAAATTGCGACCGCGGTAACAGACAAATATATAGATATATATATACAGTTTTGAACGGACCTCATTTTCGTCATCTAATAGGTAGGATCGACGGATATTTGAAGAAAAATTTCGAAAATTCCGTCATGAGTACAACCTCAATAGCTGATTTCCCTTAAGGGAAATATGCTAATAAGCATTAGTGATTACAATGTTCTGATTATTTGTTCAACAACTCTCAAATCATTAATTAATAATGGAAATACCTATTTAAAAAAATGTCTAGGTTATTTTTTGCACGATGTAAAATTTTCTAACATAAAAGTAATTTCAATTAAATTGGTTTACTCTTTTAAAGTTTAATTAAGGGTTTGTCTTTGTTTTAGAGGCCATTAGCTGTGCCTTGTTTAACGAGGAATCCTCCGGCAGGGATTTAACTGAAGCCTTCTGAAAAGGTATGTTTATTATTATCTTTAATATTTTATTTACATATAACACTTAAAAAACTAGGGAAATTATTGATATAACTTTGATTATTATTATATGCAAATGAATGTCAGATTCTAGTCTAATCTAATTTTTGGGAAGTTATGCAAAAATTCTCCTATTAACATTGAAAATTGAACTAAAAAATAGATTTCAAAAGGTTTTAATTTTTTTTGAACAGAACTAAATATCGTGATAACAAAGAAATTGTTTGTTCAAAAAAAAAATCAAGTTCTGTCTTTTTCTATTTTTTTTTTATTAGCAATTTCACTCGAAAACTATTTTAGCAGATTTCCCTTAAGGGAAATCAGCTATTGAGGTCGTACTCATGACGCAATTTACAAATTACAAAATCTCCATCGATCCTACCCAGGAGATGACGAAAATGAGGTCCGTTCAAAATTATATATATATATATATATATATATATATATATATATATATATATATATATATATATATATATATATATTTGTCTGTTAACGCTCTAACGGTCGCAATTTTTGTTTGATCGTTACGAAATTCGATATTTAACCGTTTTATGTAAAAAGACAGATCAAGTTCGTTAATGGCTGAAATCGGACCAGAGGGAGGGGAGGTTTAGAGGGGGGATTTTCGAAAATTCAAAATATCTCCGTTATTATGCATCGGATCGAAAAATTGTATAGAACCAATCTTATTGAAAATTAAATGTACTATAAATATTGTTATATACATTTATTCTCTATCTTGAATATTAAGCGAGATATTTGCATTTTTATGAAGTCTGTGACCGAGTATAGTTTCGATTAGGTCGGCCATCTTCATTTCTCGGCTCAGGCGGAAGCTTCTTTTAACCTGTCGTTTTTAACCTTACCTTACCTTCGTTACTTTGGAAGATTTATGCAAATACGTTCTGTTCATCCGCCCAAACCCCAATCTTTAGTTCTTGGACTCCTAAAATTTTAGTTATTAATATATAAATTATTCTTACAATTCAGAAGCAGTTTCAGTTGGGAATTTATTTTAATTAACTGAAAAATTTCTCATTATCTAATCACGGTGGTATTGTGTTACCAGTTTGCAGATTTCTCTATTGTAAAACTTCACGGGGGAAATCTGCTTAGTTTACGCAGCCCCTGCGTGACGGACTTTTTTTTACTTCTCTGTGCAAAGTAAAGGAAGTAGGTATTGGAACGAACGCAAACATTTTTCGTTTTCCGATTTTAACGGAATTGTCCGTTTTGATATTCCCTGAAACCATTTTGACTTAACGTTTTTACATGTGAACATACGAATCTCTCATAGCAAATCTTCAAATTCCCTAGTTAAAACTGTTATACCGTATAGTTGGGCCCTGCAATTTTAGCAGATTTCCCTTCAGAGAAATCAGCTATTTAGGTCGTACTCATGACGCGATTTTCGAAAATTTTCTTCAAATGTCCATCGATCCAATCTAGGAGATCACGAAAATGAGGTCCGTTCAAAATTTACCGTTACCGCTCTAGCGGTCGCAATTTTTGTTTGATCTTTACCAAAATCGATATTTAAACGTTTTAAGAAAAATCAAGTTGGTTAATGGCTGAAATCGGACCAGTGGGAGGGGGAGATTTTCGAAAATTCGAAATATCTCCGTTACCATACGTCGGATGAAAAAATTGTATGGAACTAATCTTATTGCAGTGAAAATTTACTATAAATATTGGTCTATACATTTATTCTCTATATTGAATATTAACCGAGATACTTGCATTTTTATTAAATGTTGACGGTAACGCACGAGTGAGTTTCCCGCCAAAAGCTAGGTCGGCTGTTTCCGTAACTGCTCGGCTCTCGTATGGAGATTTCTCTATTGTATAACTTCACGTGGGAAATCTACTTAGTTTACGCAGCCCCTGCGTGACGGACTTTTTTTTTTATCAAAATAGACAGAGTAATGAAAAAAATACAAAAAAAGTTGATATTTTCCTTAAATCATTAAAATGTTTTATGACATTTTTGTTCGATGCATTGGAACCGAGATATCGTATATCACTTGAAGTACAACCAACATTTTTTTTTTTATGCAATTAAATAGGAGTTGGGACTCAGCTTAACTATAAGTCCCACCCTTGCTCGAAAAGGTTGATAACCTGTAGATAACCCGTCCCAATTAGGCTTAGTTGCAAAAAGTGGATGTTAATAAATAATAATAATATTTGAAATGATACTTATATTTGGGATAAAAGTGTTAGCCCTTCTCTAAATCCTCATATCACTTAATTTGATTCATGCCGTCATTTCTCGATTGTTGAAGGCAATTTTTTTTCACCTTTGAAATGTTATCGTCATACAGCAGCATATTGCAGAATTGAAGATGACCGGATGGGCTTATCAGTTCATATAAAGCCCATAGCCTCTATTAATCAATGTATGAATAAGCTCTCTTTCTCAGCGATAGTATTTCAGAGAGTACGGTTGGGTGAGTTTTGTTTACAGTCAGGGAGAAATTGTGAATAGCAAAGCTGGTATTGATCTCGGGATCAACTGTACTATTCTTATCAATGGCTTGCTATCAGATTTAATGCGAACAAAGGCTTCCCTTTGAATAGTGGCCCTGTTGAATGCGAGCGGCCACCTGTTGGTCTAACAGAGTGCAGCACGGTCGAAAATCCGGTTGGTAAGATTGAGGTCGGACTGTTGGGAGAAAATACTGGTGCTTCATTACCTCAATGGCCTACTTCCTATCTCCCAACTACCTCGCCTCCCCCCGGTCTCCCTCCTTTACCTCCAGCCTTCCTACAGGGACCAACATAAAAAAGTCCGTCACGCAGGGGCTGCGTTAACTAAGCAGATTTCCCTCATGCGAAAGTTCAATGAAAACAATATTTTAAATTAAGACTTCAAATTATGTATTTCATTATATTATATCTAATTGTTAATATGACATTAATAGGAGTGCGTGATTACTGAAAGCCGAAAACTAAAAAAAAAAAAAAAAAAAAAAAAAAAAAAAAAAAAAAAAAAAAAAAAAAATAAAAATGCATATGTTGGCTAATAACACTGGTCTACAAAAATTAACTTTTTTTCTTTCACAAGAATTAAAATAATAGATTCTAAAAGTATTTTTCGTGCTGAATTCAAATATAATTACAGTTTGTCCGCATCGGGCAGGAGTTTTGTGTGATATTCATTTGAATTTTTATAATATTCTAAAAAATCCGTAACTAGATATCTAAATCAAAATTTTAACTACTGATTCTGACTTACCTAGAAAGTGGTAGGTAGTGATTTTCGGGTATATTTTGAATCTGGAACGTCTCTCTTTTTAGTCCAACAGTAGTCAGCCAGCATATTGGAACTCCACTTGCCTTGGTACCTCTTCTCTATCGTAGAAATTTGCTGATGAAAACGCTCACCGTGTTCATCGCTGACAGCTCAAGGTTTTCGGGGAAGGAGTCCAAGTGAGAGTCCAAGAAGTGAATTTTTAAAGGCATGTTGCATCCCATAGCTTTATAAGAATGCAGAAGATCAGCCACTATGTCACGATAGTTTTCTGCTTTATGGTTTCCAAGAAAATTGCAACATAAACTTTTAAAAGACTGTCTAAACAAGAATGTACCTGCACAGTCTTGTTTTGTGGTGCTTCAGCGTGATATTATAAATAATTTCAATAAATACGGCTTGAGTAAAATAGCTACATATGATGTAAAGGTTCCTATGACAGGTCAAAGAAAACGCTAAAATCATATTTTGAAAAGTAGCTTTCACAGAAAAACTATGCCTGATGGGAAAATTCTGACTAAATATCTGAATTCAGGATGAAAAACTGCACTAGATTCACTATTCAGATTTCTTGTGAAAAAAACCTTGTCGACCAGTGTAATCAAGGTAGTTAAAAAAATCGCGTATAACAACATTTATAGAACGTTACATTAGCAATAAGATTGTTTCTATTCAATATTTCATACATACATACCCATTATATTAATGCATCTAAAAGACATTAACATATACACAAAAATTTAAATACGCAACATTTACAATTGATAATTGCATTTTAAAATAGATTTCATATAATCCCAATATATGTACGCAGCGATTCTAGTTTGCGTGTAAATATGTTTCTGTGTGTCTGTATGTTGTGCGTGTTTGTGTGTGTTTTGTGTGCTTGTATGTATGCTGAGCTCTTTTTGAACTCTTTAGAATATATGTAAGGTAACTTTTTCATCGTTTGTTTTAGTGTAGCAAAAGTGAAGCCCCCCCCCCTTTATTTATAAATTTATTTATTTGTATTATATTTTGTTTAACATTTTTTATTTGATTTCCCTATTATCCAAAGTGACTCTTTTTTCTTTTTCTTTTTCTCACTTTTTAGTTTTTGTAATTTGTTTTGGATTCTATCTTTTGTTTGTTCCTTTGTTGTGTTCGATTTCTGTTTTTGTGTTCGATTTCTGTTTTTGTCTATATATATATATATATATATATATATATGTGTGTGTGTGTGTGTGTGTGTGTGTGTACTTACATAATTTTGAATGGACCTCATTTTCGTTATCTTCTAAATAGGATCGATGGACATTGTTCCCTTAAGGGAAATCAGCTATTGAGGTTGTACTCATGACGCGAGTTTCGAAAAATTTCTTCAAATGTCCATCGATCCTACCCAGGAGATGACGAAAATGAGCTCCGTTCAAAATTATATATATATATATATATATATATATATATATAAACACATATTTGTCTGTTAACGCTCTAGCGGTCTCAATTTTTATTTGATCGTTACCAAACCCAATATTTACGGGATTAGATTGACCTTCTGACCTCAAATCTATATTTAGATACAACCTTTTATCAATGTGTACATAGGTGATAAGCGTGGCTTTTTTCCATAGACCTATCTTGTAATTTCCTTTAAATACTGGATAATGCTCATTCTTTTAAATATCTGACAAAAGAGGAAATTGAAGAAATTGTCTGCTTACTTCCAGTCTTTTATTTATGAAATTATTCCAATCGAATGTAGTATTAACTGCAATACATATGACACACACACACACACACACACACACACATTAATATTTATATAAATATTTGGTTGGCACTATGGATATGGATACGAGATCTTGAACCACCTACGAAGTGTTAGAAATCGAAAAAAAGATTAAGTTCGTTAATGGCAATAATTGGACCAGTAGAAGGGGGGTTTAGAGGGGGATTTCGAAAAACAGAAATATCTCCTTTTTTATACGTCGGAAATAGTGTATACAACCACCCTTTTAGGAAAAACAATGTACCATAAATATTGGTCTATACATTTTTTTTTATTTTTTTTAGATTTTATTTTTTATTGAGAATATTAGAGCCTGCATTTAAATGCATTTGGCAATGTGCAATATGTACAGTATCAATAGTTCCTCCATCACTCTCGACAGAAGCTACACCCCTTCACCACAATGAGAGGAGCACCTTTTCCCTGCCTGGTAAGGAAGTCAAGAGCTAAGGAGGAATGGCACTTGATAAGAAAATAGCCACTGCTACCACTTCATTTTACACTTCTATAGGAGATCTCTGGGCCATTGTCTCTTGAGGCGTGTTGAGGGGAATATGGATGAGTGGTACTGGAAAGGGCTAGGACTTCTGGATTAGGATGATTGGATAGCCAGCTCTGGAATTTTCTGAGCCTTAAGGGAATTAGGTCCTTTACAAATGGGATATTAAGATGGTCTATACAATTATTCTCTATCTCTAATATTAACGGAGATGTGGCGTTTTTAAGTTTTCCTCCTTCAGTAAACCCCCATTCCGACTCATGTGACATTTGTAATAAGCTGTTATGTCATGAATCACTATATTCTTTGCTGAAATGCCAAATATTGCTATTTTACTGTGTGAGATACTTGCACATACGTAGTGTGATGACTACATCATTTAAGATGTAACGAATGGAAAGTATTTGTTTCTTCAATACCATTCTATTTAATGGCTGAAATATGGCGTATAATACTGGAGGGATTAGATTGAGGAATTTAAAAAATTCAAAATATCGTCGTTGTTATGAGTCGTTTGGCAAAATGTTATAGAACCAATCTTGTTAAGCTATTGATGCTCTTCAATTGTTGTTCTATTCATTAACTCAATTAAGCGAGTTATTTGTACTTTCTTGTTTTCAGCATGAAATAACCTCTCCCTCCCTCCCCCCTCCCAACACCACGCCCCTTTTATTCATCAGTTTTTAACATATAATAAGGCTGCGTAAACTAAAAAGATTTCCCACGTGTTGCATTTATCTCAAAATGTAAAAATTCAATGAGAACAATATTTTGTATTTATGCTTCAAATAATTTGCATCATAATATAACAGCTTATTGTTAATGTGACACGAGTTGGAAAGGAGGGGGGGGGGAGACGGGTGGACTGAATGCCGAAAACTAAAAAAAGGCCAATATCTCTGTTAATAATCAAGATAGTGGAAATACGTACATAACAACATTTATAGAACATTACATTTGCAATAAGATTGGATCTATACAATGTTTCCATCTGACGCATAATAAAGGAGATATTAAGAATTTTCGAAATTCCTCCTCTAAACCCTCCCTCTCACTGGTCGGATTTCAGCCATTAACGAACTTTATTTTGACATAATATGATTAAATATAGAGAGATATAGAGTTAAATATAGAGAGAGATAGAGTTTAGTAACGATTAAACCAAAATTGCGACCGCTAGAGCGGTAACAGACAAATATATATATATATATATATATATATATATATATATATATATATATATATACACTAGCTCAGATACCCGGCTTCGCCCGGAAATTCATTTGAGGCTGAATAGCGATCGTTATTTTTTGGCAAGCCTTTACTTTGCACAATATTTTGACATTTACCTGTCCCAGTGTTTAGTGTTTATACCCGTCGTTGCTGTGGATTTGTTTATAATAAAATTAATTTTTTATGTAAAACTTCACTATCATCAATATTGTCATATTTCCCGTCTCCTGTGCATTATACATAGCTTTGAATTATTAAGGTCAAAATATTAACATAGATTTGAATTAATTTTTCCAGGTGAGGCACCTGGTAGTTCATATTGGAAAGAATTGATGAGTATATCAATATTATACGCAAATTATTTGCTTCATACATTGTTCCCGAAAAAATGTATAAAACAAAAGTTACTCTAAATAACAAAGTAAACAACTTTTGTTATGGGCACAGTAGTCGAAAAACAAATAGACAACGAAATAATGCGAATTTTTATTTCAGGCCTCCCTTATAACCCCACTCCAGTTCAAACCTAAACATTTTAATAAAGCTTACAATCATGGAAGAATTAATGCTAATTGACATACCGAGTTTTCTTAAGTTCGGTGCAATATATACAATTTTGAACGGACCTCATTTTCGTCATCTATTACATCATTCGTCTTGAGTACAACCTCAATAGCTGATTTAAGCCTTAAGGGGAATCTGCTAAAAAGAATGATATCCATATGTTGTGAAATGAGATCACAAGTGTGTTATACCGTACGTAGGGGTTTACTGAATGCTGAAAACTGAAAAAAATCGAATATCTCGGTTAATATTCACGATGCAGAATAAATGTATAGAACAACATTTGTAGTAATTAAATATGCATAAGAGATTCTATACAAAACCAAATAATAACCAGATATTTTGAATTTTCATATATATATAGCTTTGAACGGACCTCATTTTCGTCATCTCCTGGGTATGATCGATGGACATTTGAAGAAATTTTTCGAAAATCGCGTCATGAGTATGACCTCAATAGCTGATTTCCCTTAGGGGAAATCTGCTAAAACATCTGTTGCACAGGGGCTGCGAAATCACAGTTCCCTCATAGTTGTAAATAACCTTCTGCTTTAATCTCTAGTTAAGATTTCTTGGAATAAATACCGAAACCAATGCGACATTGCATCAGTGTGTCATTCAATGGGGAGGGGGGGGGCAGACTAATTTAGCAAGTCTTGCGTGGAGGATTTCTTTTGTGGTTTACATTCGGGGTAATATTGTTCAATGGAAAACTTGAAAGCAGTGACCCTGAAATGGAATTTTAATGGAAATACTAAGCATTATCGAGTGGGGAATTACACCAGTTTATGCTGAAAATAAATTTCTCTCTTGTCGCAATGGTCCGTGTTGTAATTTTGTTAATTAATTTCGGTCGTTCGTTTGTTAGAAGGTAAGATCTGGCTTAGTATTTTCATTATTTTACTTTGACGTGACTTTTTAAAGCAATAAAAGTAACATGTGGGATGGCTATGTGCCTGAAAAGCAATTTAGACTCCCTTTTCCTTT
The DNA here is from genome assembly GCA_019009955.1 of Riptortus pedestris. NCBI lineage: Eukaryota > Metazoa > Arthropoda > Insecta > Hemiptera > Alydidae > Riptortus > Riptortus pedestris. The sequence goes on from CM032231.1 coordinate 26,042,308, forward strand.
GTACTTAGAGGACCACCAGGTACGATTATTTAATTCTCAGAAGGAAACAGGAAGAAAACAGAAACCAAACGTACAGTGAAATATATAAAAGTTCACATAAAAAGGTTTTAACCAAACTCAATTTCTCTCCATGATGGGTTCGGGATAAAACAAACCCCATATAATCCAACGAAGCAAGAGAATGATAATAATTTTTGTTATATGTAAGCCATATGTCTCAGCTTTTACAGTCGTTGAAGACATTAGTCGCCATTACTGTCTATCATGGGGGCGATGGCTTTCCAGTCCAATGAGTGCAACACCGTATCCTTTTTAGCAGATTTCCCGTTGAGGTCGAAAATGAGGTCCGTTCAAAATTATATATATATATATATATATATATATATATATATATATATATATTTGTCTGTTAACGCTCTAGCGGGCGCAATTTTTGTTTGATCGTTACCAAACTCGCTATTTAATCGTTTTATGCAAACATAATGGTCAAGTTCGTTAATGGCTGAAATCAGACAAGTAGAAGGGGGGTTTAGAGGGGGGAATTTTGAAAATTCGAAATATCTTCGTTACTAAGTCGGCTCAAAAGGTCTAAAAATATTGTTCTATACATATTTTCTGTATCATGAATATCACCCGAGATATTTGGATTTTATTGTTTTCCGCTTTCAGTAAACCCCCACTCCTACTCATGTTATATTAATAATAAGCTGCTATATCATGAACAAAGTTATTAAAAGGGTCAATACGGAATATTGTTTTCATTGAACTTTTACTTTGTGAGATATATCCAAATACGTTCTGTTGATCCCCTTCTTTTGTTCTTGGATTACTAAACTTAAGTAATTGAGATTAAAATTGTTCCGATTCATTACAAATTGCAGCATTAGCTATAGTAAATAGTTTTCAATACAATGAATGTGTTGTATTGAGATATATTTCATTAATGGTTTTACTTTCCGTTCTAAAATTCAGGTTGGCTTGCCTGCTTGTTCATAATTCATGCGCTTTCCGTTGTAGAGATATTAACTTGTAACTGAAAGATTTCTCATTACGTTTCTATTTATTCACTTAATATTTGCGGTGGTGTTAGCAGTATGTATATTTATCTATTGTAATCCTTCGTTTGGGAAATCTGCTTAGTTTACGCAGCCCCTGTGTGACGGACTTTTTCACGCTGTCCACACAACACATCTTCGGTTATCCACCACCGTCGCATTCGTTGCTTATATATATATATTTATAGCCGGTTAAATTACTTCTTTCCGCACGTCTCGTCTATTAAAACGTCTGGGCTTTCTTATCATGTGAAATCGACTGTATCGTTTCAGATTTAATCTCTTCTATTGTCTTCCTTCTCCAGAGTCCTAAGTCAGCATCCCACATTGGGTCTATTATGGATCTAAGACCCTTACGATCAAACCTTTCTACCTTTGTTTCAGTGTATCCGTCAGCACCAATGTCTCACTCCCATACATGAGTACAGGTTTGAAAATGGAGTTATTTACACGTAGTTTCAAGGTTCGTGAGGTTAACACTTTTACTGCCAACTCCGTAGCGTATAAGCGTGAGTTTCACTCTGTGTGCTGGCTCCGTAGATGCTACGGAGCAGGTATAGATCCAGCCCATTGTTTCTCCCCACCTCGGTACACAAAGAAAGAGCTTGAAATTTACAGTGGCACTCAGTTAAACATCGGAGATTAAAAGAGAACCATTGGTTTTAACAAATCTTTTCAGGAACACTTCAACTTACAAATTTTTTTTTGACTATTTTTCCCTTTTTTTAAATGCTCTTAGCCCACCGTTTATGTAAAAAAAAACAAAGTGGCACACGGTTAAATTTTTTGAAAATCTGGTGGCAGTGAAAGTGTTAAGACTCGAAAAACCCAGGGATAAAGCACCGTTGGCACTAGTTATTTGATAGTCGATTTCGTTGATAGGTATTGCAGTAGTTCTGAGGGTATTTGAAGCTGTCTACGTTTGGCAAGAATAGGTTCTCTATGTCAAGCTGCTTTCGAGATGTAGGTTACGGCTCACTACCATGCATTGTACTTCGTGTAATCTTGATTTATTTGCAAGCCTACCTCATTTACCGTTGATATCCACGAATCGGCGAAAAGCAGCATATCCTCTTTCATCCTCCCGAGAATAGCTACATCATCTGCATATGCTTGAAATTTGTGACATCTTGCTTACTTGTCTCCCCCAGTCACCTTGGAAGCTTCACGTATTACCTTCTCCAAGGCCAGGTTGAACAGCGTCGGAGATAAGCAGTCACCTTGTCTCAATCCTGACTTCACGTCGAATACCTTTGTCATTTCCTCTTTGTCAACCTTACACATTTCCCTGGAAATCTCAGTTTCGTTATTATGTTCCAAAGAAGAATCTTAGGCTCCTTTGAAGTCGCTGATTAGGGCGTGCCCATTATGCTCTTCCTCCCACCGCTTCTTCTGCAGTATCTGTGTGAAGGTAAATATATGATCCGACCTGCTTCTTCCTCATCTGAACCCTACCCCTGTCGTAGTTGGGGTTCATCCTATTAAGGATTATGTACATCAGGGTTGTTGTACTTTGTGCTGAACAGAGCGCTTCCTCTGTAGTTTACACGCTCATAAGTCGAGGCTTTCTTCAGGATTTGACATATGTGGCTTGTGTTCCATTCATACGGGATGCGTTCCACCCTCCAGATCTTTGGTATTATCAAATTTTTTCATCAGTTGCTCACCTCCATCTTTGAACAGTTACCCAGGCAAACCGTCTATCCCTAGGGCATTTTGAGCCAATTCCGTTTCCATATCCAAGAGATCTGGCTGCTCAACCGCATTTCCTTCCAGGTCTTCATCCTCCGTAAGGCTTCCCCTATTTAGCAACTGCTGGAAGTACTCCTCCCAAATCTCCAGCACTTATTCCTCTACCGCTGTCAGCGTTCCGTCTTTTAGCTTCATTTGAGTGCTTCTCCTTTATAACCGATTCTTAGTTTTTTTTATACATCCGAGGAACTCAAAAATTTTGCCACTCCGTCAATCGTCCTCTTTTTTTTGTAAATCTCTGAGACTGGAACAGCTCACTAGCTAACCCCGGTCCGATTTAAGCCATTATCGGACACGATCTTTAGTTTTACATGAAAGTCCTTTAAAGGGTACATTTATTTAACACTTGACCTGTGCCATGCTACATATTACAATACATGTGGATTTAATTAGATTATTGGGTATTAAGTATAAATACAAGTAATTTATTTATATAATTAAAAATAACAATATTAGATAACTTAGAATAAAATAAATCTTCAATTCAGTTTGGAGACACAGCTGTGAATTCTCTTCTTGTCTCTTATTACTACAAAAAGGTCCGTCACGCTGGGGCTGCGTAAACTAAGTAGATTTCCCACGTGAAGTTATACAATATGGAATCTCCATACGAGAGTCGATCAGTTACGGAAACGGCCGAACTAGCTTTTGGCGGGAAACTCACTCGTGCGTTATCCGGCTACATTTAATAAAAATGCAAATATATCGGTTAATATTCAAGATAGAGGATAAATGTATAGAACAATATTTATAGTAAATTTAATTTTCAATAAGATTGGTTCTATACAATTTTTCGATCCGACGTATGGTAACGGGAATATTTCGAATTTTCGAAAATCCCCCCTCCCACTGGTTCGATTTCAGCCATTAACGAACTTGATCTGTCTTTTTGCATAACACGTTTAAATATCGAGTTTGGTAACGATCAAACAAAAATTATATATATATATATATATATATATATATATATATATAATTTTGAACGGACCTCATTTTTGTCATCTCCTGGGTAGGATCGATGGCGATACATTTGAAGAAATTTTTCGAAAATCGCGTCATGAGTACGACCTCAAAAGCTGATTTCCCCTAAGGGAAATCTGCTAAAACATAGACCATTACAGTTAATCCAAATTTTTTTAAAGGTTTTTCACTGACCTACAGAACAAAGAGAGTAGTAATAGAGCTAGCAATGAGAATAGTGAAGACATCTATTTGTGTGAAGTTGGCTACGAACAGGTGGATCTTCTGGCTTAATGAAAAAACCGCCTGAAAGACAAGTCGGCCACGTGTAATTTTCTCAAGTCAATAAAAAAAGTATTGCAGAGAGCCCAAAGAAAAAGGTACTCAGTAAATTAAAAAACACAGGTTTCTTTGTTATGTCTTTGTGACCGAAAAGAAGAGAGGAAGTAGTCTTGAAAAGGCTAAGGATATGACACTAGCAGCTACAATAATCATGAACCACTGACTAACAATCTGAAATGAAATGAATTGTATTTGTTTCCATTAAATTTTAATATAACATAATAGGATAGGTCTAATATTTTTGTTTCCTATAATTTTCGACTTATGCTAATTAATTTCTTAACATATAGTTGAATAGCATTTATACTTGTATAAAACATACGCAATATAATTAGCTCAAATTCCAGCTGTCAATTTAATAGTTGTATACAAGACAAAAAATATGTTAATACATTCTAAACCCCTTAAGGGATATCTGCTATTGAGGTTGTACTCATGACGGAATTTTCGAAATTTTTCTTCAAATGTCCATCGATCCTACCTAGTAGATGACGAAAATGAGGTCACTTCAAAACCTTGTATATATATATTTGTCTGTTACCGCTCTAGCGGTCGCAATTTTTGTTTGATCGTTACCAAACTCGATATTTAGTCGTTTTATGTAAAAAGAAAGATCAAGTTCGTTAACGGCTAAAATCGGACAAGTGGGAGGGGGGGGGTTAGAGGGGAGGATTTTCAAAAATTTGAAATAACTCCGTTACTATACGTCGGATCAAAAAATTGTACAGAATCAATCTTATTGCAAATTAAATTTACTATAAATATTGTTATATACATTTATTCTCTATCTTGAATATTAACCGAGATGTTTGCATTTTTATTAAATCTGGGCGGCTAACGGACGAGTGACTTTCCCGCCAAAAGCTAGTTCGGCCGTTTCTTTAACTGCTCGGCTCTCGTGAAATTTCTCTATTGTAAAACATCACGTGGGAAATCTGCTTAGTTTACGCAGCCCCTGCGTGACGGACTTTTTTAATTTATTTACAAGCATTATAATGATGATGAGAAAATTAGAGACCGGTGGCTCAGGTTGGCCGTGCGAGTTAGGGCGTTGGTCCTAATCTAGCGTGGTAGACTAGGAATCTAGAGTGGCGGGTTCGAATCCCGCCCTGGGCAGTAGAAATTTATTTGGTGACGGACTCATTAAATTAACTCCTTGAGCCCACCTTGGCTAGAAAAGGATGGTAACCTGTAGATAACCCATCCTGATTAGCCTAGTAGCATAAAGTGGACGTAAATAATAATGAACAAACTTAGAGACCCAATTATAAATTATTTTTGACCGGTTTTTATGCCGAATATTTTGAAGTTTTATTTATTAATTGAACATTTTTAACAGTATTCATCTTGCGTGTGAAAAACTTCCTTTTTCAAATGGAGTTCTTTAATTAATTTGTAACACAAATAATATTTTTTTATAGATTCAACTCATTCGGGCAGTACATTAAATAGTTTTACTCCTGAGAATGATACGCTTTTCTCAAAATATTTATATTTGAGGTTGGGAGTTAGAAGCATATTTTTATATCTTGTTTTATGATTATGTGTTACACTACTATTTCTGTATAACAAGTTCGTTCTGTGCTATAAATTATACAGTATCACAAAAATTATTATAAATATTTCACTCAACTCATGCATTCCATAAATTTCGAAGAACTATAATGGTTTATTTTTTATAGTAATAAGGGACAAGAAGAAGATTCACCCTCGTATCTCCGAACTGAATAGAAGATTTATTTTATTCTAAGTTGTCCATCATTTTTATTTTTTTTTTACTGTTTGATATATTTTTAATTATAGAAATTAATTATTTGTAGTTATACAAAATACAAATTTATCTAAATAAATCCACATGTATTGTAATATGCTACATGCCATGGGCCATGTTTTAAATAAATGTGCCCTTTAAAGGGCCGTTTCATGTAAAACTAAAGATCCATTTCGTTAATTGGACAGGGGTTAGGGGTGAATTTCGAAATATCTCCTTTATTATAGAACGGATCTAAAAATTATATAGAACCAATCTTATTGCACATTTAATAAATGTTGTTTTACAAATATTTTCTCCTCCATTGATGTTACCAAAATATTTGCACTTTTTAGTTTTCAGTCTTCAGAAAAATTTTGGAGGATTAAATAACAAATATTTTTTTCATTGAACTTTTACTCTTAGTACATGCAAATAGTGTGGTGACGTCAGCATTTAGGATTTTATGTTTTTAACTCGAAAATGTTTATTTGATCTATGCCATAAACGATGTTGAACTGTTTTATTTAACACTAAAGGTCATATTAGTTTATGGCTGAAACCGAATGGGGTTGGGGAATTCGTAAATTGATAAAATATTCGATATAATGAGTCGTATCGAAAAGTGTTATAGAATCAATATTGTAAAACTAATGATGCTCTACAATTGTTGTTCTCTACATGTTTTCCCAACTCAATTATTAAGGGAGTTATTCGTGCTTTCTTCTTGACAGCCTTTAGTAAACCCCCACGTCTACTCATGGGATTTTAGAAATAGAGTATGAAGTCAGTAATTGTTCATACCAGCACGTGCAAAATGTGAGCAGTTTACGCAACACGGGCGTGACGAACTTTTTTCCCCGTCCGATGTCTCTTAAATGACCAGTAAATTAGCTACCATACGCAAACAATTATAAAATGAATGGAGGCTAATTTAAATGGTGCTGGAAAAATAAAGCAAAAAAGGAAACACCCTAACCATTTAGAGATGAATATTGGTAGAAAGTCTTAAAAGCCATTAATCATCGAGACAATAATTTCCTGTTAATGTCATAAGGAAAATTATATAATCAGTCGGCCGGAGTTATATAATCGCTGTTCAGGAATGATGTATGGTATCACTAAAACATAAAGTTCAAAGGATAGGGACTAGCAATCAATGATCGAAACACATAAGACCACAAAACCAATCAAAGGATAAGGACTAGCAATCCATGGCCGAAACACATAAGACCACATAACCAATCAAAGGATAAGGACTAGCAATCCATGGCCGAGGCTCATAAGACCACATAACCAATCAAAGGGTAGGCAAAACCAATCAATGGAGGAAACACAGAAGACCACATAACCAATCAAAGGGTAGGCAAAACCAATCAATGGAGGAAACACAGAAGACCACATAACCAATCAAAGGGTAGGCAAAACCAATCAATGGAGGAAACACAGAAGACCACATAACCAATCAAAGGGTAGGCAAAACCAATCAATGGAGGAAACACAGAAGACCACATAACCAATCAAAGGGTAGGCAAAACCAATCAATGGAGGAAACACAGAAGACCACATAACCAATCAAAGGGTAGGCAAAACCAATCAATGGAGGAAACACAGAAGACCACATAACCAATCAAAGGGTAGGCAAAACCAATCAATGGAGGAAACACAGAAGACCACATAACCAATCAATGGAGGAAACACAGAAGACCACATAACCAATCAAAGGGTAGGCAAAACCAATCAATGGAGGAAACACAGAAGACCACATAACCAATCAAAGGGTAGGCAAAACCAATCAATGGAGGAAACACAGAAGACCACATAACCAATCAAAGGGTAGGCAAAACCAATCAATGGAGGAAACACAGAAGACCACATAACCAATCAAAGGGTAGGCAAAACCAATCAATGGAGGAAACACAGAAGACCACATAACCAATCAAAGGGTAGGCAAAACCAATCAATGGAGGAAACACAGAAGACCACATAACCAATCAAAGGGTAGGCAAAACCAATCAATGGAGGAAACACAATAGTCCGCACTGGCAATCTAGGATAGGGAAGGACAATCAGCATCTAGTCCCTTCAACAATAATGAAGCCCTTCAACGTCTTGCCCAACATTCCTTTTGTGTATAGTTGTGATTCAAGTAGCACTAGAAGTGCCTCGCGGCGCGGAGTGTGACCAAGAAGAACATTCAACAAAATGTACATAATTGCTAATGTCTCCAACGTTCCATTTACCCTCCAGTTACACTCAACAGCACAGTAATTCCACAAATTAGGTATCTTGGACTCACATTAGACAAGCGACTAACTTGGAAACATCACATCACACTAAACTGAATCGACGGTACAGACTTGTACTAAGACTACTTGACAACAGATCTAAACTATCACCACATAACAAATGATTGATTTACACGACAATTCTCCGACCAATATGGACGTACGGACTTGAACTTTGGGGTTCCACTTCTTCTTCTTCTTCTTTTGCTACCTCCTTTGTGCCTTTCAGCGTGGAGGTGTCTCAGTCCAGGACACCCATGCATCACGGTCCCTGGCCAGTGCTCTCATAGCATTCAAACTCTTCCCTCTGTTCTGTCCAAGCCTGGAGATGTGTTCAGCCCATGTAATTCTCGGCCTGCCACGAGGTCGCCTTCCCGTGGGTCTGGCCTCAAAGAACTTTCTAGGGTCTCGGTCTTCATGCATACGGCATAGGTGGCCAAACCATCTCAGCTGTTTCTTTTCAAAGGATTCTTTGACTGCTGAGACTCCCAAGTCCTCTCGGATCCGCTGGTTCCTGATCTGATCCCTCCGGGTCCGACCGGCAACCTTCCTGAGGTACTTCATTTCTGCGGCTGTTACTCGGTTCCAGTGTTTGTCCAGGGGGACCCAGCTTTCGCTGCCATATATCAGGGTAGGTAGGTAAATGGCCTTGAAAATGTGCATTTCCACTAAACCTTCAAATTCCTACAAAATCCAAACCCTCCAATCCAGAATACTCCGAAAAATTACTTTTTACACGTTTTACGTATCCAATTTAACTCTCCATAATGACCTCAACATTCCTTTTGTCCATAGCCTCGCAAAATCCCGATATCAGAAATTCCACTCTCTCCTTCCGACACATACTAATCCTTTAGTTCAATCACTCTTATCTTACCCATATTCCCGAAAACCCAAGACAGAAGCGTAAGTTAAATTATTCATATTTAACGAGGTTGAGAATTGGCCATTCACGACTAACTCACACTTACCTACTTACAGGAGAAGACGAACCCTACTGCCAACACTGTAACTGTAGACTTACTATAAAACATATTCTTACTGACTGCTATTTAAGGACTCACATAGACTTGCCATACACTTTGACTGAATTACTACATGACTGTAGCCCGTATATAGACCGCGTATTACAATACTTGAAACAAAACATTTTCAAAAAATTATAATCTAGGGCAATACTGGAAATATTAGCAGAAATGAACATACTTACGTAAATATAATAATTATATGTTATGGTAAACATGTTGAATATGTTATATGTTAAATATAAACTCGATATTTAGTCGTTTTATGTGAAAAGAAAGATCAAGTTCGTTAACGACTGAAATTGGACCAGTGGGAGGGGGGGGGTTTAGAGGGTATACGTCGGATCGAAAAATTGTACAGAGTCAATCTTATTGCAAATTAAATTTACTATAAATATTGTTATATACATTTGTTCTCTATCATGAATATTAACCGAGATATTTGCATTTTTATTAAATCTGGTCGGCTAACGGACGACAGTGACTTTCCCGCCAAAAGATAGTTCGGCCGTTTCTTTGACTGCTCGGCTCTCGTGAAATTTCTCTATTGTATAACTTCACGTGGGAAATCTGCATAGTTTACGCGTGATTGGCTTTCTTATTCATTAAACAAGGTCTGTTGTTGGAGTGCACTGTCGAGTGCACTTTCAGAACACCATCATCAAATATTTATATGATACCCGTTAAGGGAAATCCGCTGATAAGGACTCGTTTATTGACGTTCAGGAGCTACTGAATTTTTCTTTGAGCTTTCACTTGACAAAGTGGGTTCGTGTACATAGGAGAGCCATCTGTTGTGTTACATCCCTCCCTTTGACTGCATGAGCTAGCAAAAGCGAATAATGACTTAGTAAAAGTGTTACTCACCTGTTCCAGTTTCTAGGGAGGTTTCCCCACACTGGACAGTCTAGGCACAACACGTCCTTGGCTCAGGCGCCCATTATCTCTCCCCCATAAGCACGCACTGTATTAACAGAATACCCGAAATAAGTTTGAAGAATAAATTCAATGCATTACAATAAAAGTCCTTCACGCAGGGGCAGCGTAAACTAAGCCCACTTAAAGGTATAAGACATCGCATCTCGCCATATATTTTACACATCTAAGTGTAAATCCCCAAGACTTGAAGTGGGGGTTTCTAAAGGCTAAAAGACTAGCGAGAAAGTACAAATAACTTGCTCACTATTTGAGCTACAAAAAAAAGTGTATAGTCCCCAATTGTAGGACAAAATAGTTTAAATGTGCAATAAGAGTTGTTCTATATCATTTTTCGATCCGAAGTAGATTCGAGACATTTCGAATTTTCGGAATTATCCCCCTCTGAACTCCTTAAATTAAATAATTTGCATTCCTGATTTTATGATTTGTAAACAAACTCTTTTTTGTAAAATTTTCTCGCCGCCTTCAAATCTAGTGGAAAAAGAGTTCAGAGCGGTTGCTAACCTTCTAATAAAATAAGAAACCCTCAGGACAAAATAACTGAAGAGATTTAAGATTAAACCTCACTAAATCCATCTCAAATACTGAAAATTTGTTCACAAAGCACCAGCTTCATCTCTCCCACTAAAAAAGCATTTATTTTTACTGATTTTATGTTATACATAAGTACTAAATTTAATTTTGATTTGTTTTAATTTCGGTTTCATCTAGACGTTACAATGATCCCAAACATGAAATTTCAAAGTTTTAAGACTCTCGAGACACACATAAGTCGCGGTAAAGCCAGGCAAAATGAGCTTAGAGTGGGCCAAGCGGGATAAATCTTTTGAAATCTGAAAACCTACTATTACCTATATTACAATACACCCTTTGCCTCTAACAAGAATGTGAAAAAAAGCCCGTCACGCAGGGGCTGCGTAAACTAAGCAGATTTCTAAGAAGTTTTATAATAGAGAAATTTCATGAGAGTCGATCAGTTAAGGAAACGGCCGAACTAGCTTTTGGCGGGAAAGTCACTCGTCCGTTAGTCGCCCAGAGTTAATAAAAAAGCAAATATCTCGGTTAATATTCAAGATAAAGAATAAATATTTAGAACAATATTTATAGTAAATTTAATTTGCAATAAGATTGATTCTGTACAATTTTTCCATTGGCGTATAGTAACGGAGATATTTTGAATTCTCTAAAATCCTCCCCTCTAAACTCCCCCTCCCATTGGTCCGATTTCAGTCGTTAACGAACTGGATCTTTTTTTTCAACATAAAACGACTAAATATCGAGTTTGATAACGATCAAACTAAAATTGCGACCGCTAGAACGGTAACAGACACATATATATATATATATATATATATATATATATATATATATATATATATATATATATATATATACAGTTTTGAACGGACCTCATTTTCGTCATCTACTAGGTAGAATCGATGGACATTTCAAGAAAAATGTCGAAAATTCCGTCATGAGCACAACCTCAATAGCTGATTTTCCTTAAAGGAAATCTGCTAAAACGAGGAGACTGAAGAAGATATTTATATAGTCAAAGAGGAATGTAATATTATTTATGAGTAGTGGTATTTTTGAAGTATTCCGAATTTTCGTATATATTACTTTTGTAGTTTGTGACAGTTGGTTTGGCCGTTTTTTGCCAATTAAGAAAATTGCCAATGATGTCTAAACATGGTAGTGAGAAAGAGATAATTTCTGTCGCACCTCAGTTCATCAAATTAATAAGTACAGAGTTATTTGAAATAATGAGATTTTAATTTTAGGTCCAGTGTCGATGAAAATTTAGTCAGACCAGAGCCAAATTTTTCCATCGACATTAATGTCATGTAAAATATCACTCAGAATGTCAGAAGCTATTTCTGGCAATTCGAAAACATCAGTTCCAATGTCATGGTCGCAAGGTAAATATGCCCTGACAGTTACACCGTTAAATAATGTAAATTGGATTGTAATTAAGCTCTTGTCATTAATTAAGCTATTGTGATAGTTGTATAAGTCCATTTTGTCAATGATATTTTTAGTCTATATTATTATTGCTCTGGTAAAGGTAATATTACCTGAGTAAAAACGATATTTAGATTTAGCCTTAAAATAGTTTATTTCACTCAAATGGAAATTTTGTTTAATTAATTCCATTATATAATTAATTTAAAGATGCTTTAGCCATTTTAGAGTGCTTCGTATTAAATTGCAACGGGCTTACCCCATATGAAATCTGAGAAATAAATAGATACCTTGTAATCAATTTTTGTCGTTACAACATGTCTGGTACAAGTGACTTAGAGAGTTTTTGTACTATTAGGAGTAAAGTCTGAGATCAGTAATTCATATTCCAGTTTGAAAAATAGAGAAGAAATCACTCACACAGGAGCTGTGATAACTAAGCTGATTTCCAACGTACTACACGTATTTGCATTTACCTCTAAAAGTTAATGTTCAATGAGAACAATATTTGGTATTTATCCTTCAAATAAAGAGCTTAAAGTAACAGCTTATTGTTAATATAACATGAGAAGAAGTGGGAGTTTACTGAAGTCCGAAAACTGAAAAATGCGAATTTCTCTGTCAATAATCAACATAGTGAAAAAACGTTTATAACAACATTCATAGAAAATTTCATTTGCAATAAGATTGGTTCTACTCAATATATATATATATATATATATATATATATATATATATATATATATATATATACAGTTTTGAACGGACCTCATTTTCGTCATCTCCGGGGTTGGAGCGACGGGCATTTGCGGAACATTTTTGAAAAATCGCGTCATGAGTACGACCTCAATAGCTGATTTTCCTCAAGGGAAATCTGCTAAAAGTTATTTATTAACGTTCACATTATATAGCTATGGTGAATAGTTGAGTGATAGGTCGTCACTAAATAAATACCTTTTGCCAACAGGATAGAAGGGGGTACCCAACGGTTTACCCAGTGTTTTAGGACTATCCTATTAAATGGCAAGTCTAAGTCTCACTGTTTTCGAAAATATCGGAAGAAATTAAGAATTTTTTTTAAGTCTGGTTGTTGTCTTGGAACAAAATGATAATAAAATAAATAAAACGAAAAATAGATTAAGTTAAAAAAAAACAGTTTGCTATGAAACGTTAATAACTAGAGTATTCTTGTAGCATTACTGTAGATGAACTCTGCAGTAATACTACTAAATTAATATAGCTAACTAGAACGGGCGTAGCTAACTGAATGTTGATTGGTTTTCATCAATTTTTAAGTTAGATTTACAATTATCACTTTATTACATACAATTTATTACCTCCGAGTTGATCCCTCATGGGACACTCCCTAGAGTCTGTCTTTCGTAGGGTGATTCAATTTCTAAAATCCCCATATCTTCTATAAATAGGTAATCCATAGCAAAGCTGATTGTGGGGTTGACTTAATCCAGCGGTTGGAAGGGCTTTGCTGGCTGCAGGACTTACTCCAATCAGGCTCCGGCCACTGATTGTCCAGCTGGAAATCTGTACCACTATAATACCAACATTGTAAATGGTTCAGTTCACTATTTGTCAACAACAGTTTCAACCAGGTTGTCAATTGTAACCTCATCTGGAGGCTTTAATAATATACTTTGTTTGTGGTATGTCGGTAACTTTGTTAAGGCCATGGTTAGGTTCAGCGTTAACAATTATAGAAGACTCTTGGGACTGTTATTTGAAATGTTTTTATATACTGAAATGCCCTTTTTACAAGTATGGCTTAGAAATTTATTTATTATTTTTAATTATAAAGTGTTTTTATGCGATAGAATAACGTAACAGACTTTAGAACGCCTCATATAAACTGTCAAATTCATTACACAAATAAGAAGCAAAAATCTACAAGAAAAACCCTTAAAGAATGAATCCGAAAATCGGCCGAAAGCTTTCTTCGAAAAATATACTTTATTACAATAATTAGATATTGCATATTTTACAAATAACAGTCACATTTAACAACACTTTGATATAAAAAAGAATGGTGATCTTATTTATTATTGTTTATGAACGTCCACTTTTTGCTACTATGGCTAATTGGGGCAGGTTATCTAGCTGTTCACAAGTGTAGGAAATAACTTCATTTTTAGAACTAATTTCTTTCTTTAGAAACTATAAATTTGAGAATCATTTACAGAGAAAGCAATGTAAGAAATAACTAAACAAGCCTGAGTTTAAAAATCAATAATTGTAGGGTTGCCCGGCGGTTTTGGCCAGGCATCACTGCTCTAATCAGCAGGCACTGACGATGGAGCACTGACTCTGAAAGTGCACTTTGCATAAATTAAAAAAGTCGGTCACGCAGGGCTGCATAAACTAAGCAGATTTCCAACGTGAAGCTATAAGTAGATGGAAAACGCGGGTACGAGCACAGTTTCAAAAAACATCAAATTCCTTGAGCGAGAAACCTAATATTTTTCAACGCAAATATTTCATAAAAATCTATAATAAAACTTTTAATTTTTTAATTCTTTTTATTTATACTAAATGGAAGCTGAAAAATGAAAATGAAACGGAAAATAATATTTATATTGAATAAAATTTTATTTCTAAAATCTAATATTGTGGGTTTGGTATTGAATAAAAGTTCTATGTTAAAAGTTTGAAAGTTAAACTTTTATGTATGTTTTCTTTTTTTATGTTTAAAGTTCGAAAAGTTCTATGTTAAAAGTTCGAAAGTTAAACTTTTATGTATGTTTTCTTTTTTTTATGTGTTTAGAGCAAGTTAAAACGTTTAACTTTCTAAACTTGGTAACGATCAAACAAAAATTGCAACTGATAGAGCATTAACACACACACACACACACACACACACACACACACACACACACATATATATATATATATATAATTTTGAACGTGACCTCATTTTCGTCATCTCCTGGGTAGGATCGATGGACATTTGAAGGAATTTTTCGAAAATTGCGTCATGAGTACGACCTCAATAGCTGATTCCCTTAAGGGAAATTTGCTAACACTAGTAGAGGACAAGGCCATTTTATTGATCCTGATTAATTGTAAGATATTACTCTATCAACAAAATGGTAACAACTCAGATAATAATCCATTCCGACTTCATCCATTAACGAAGTTGATCTTTGTTTCTTTAGTTCTTATTCAATGATCGAAATTAGTAATAACAAACCCGAAATTGGTGCCGTTAGTT
Organism: Riptortus pedestris; assembly: GCA_019009955.1. NCBI lineage: Eukaryota > Metazoa > Arthropoda > Insecta > Hemiptera > Alydidae > Riptortus > Riptortus pedestris. The sequence goes on from CM032231.1 coordinate 26,057,607, forward strand.
CGTTAACTGGCAAATACTCTCAAATTTGAAAGGATCTGCATTCATGTCATCTAGTATAAACGTCCATTGGGCACTTGAAGTCATTATTAAAAAATTGCATTACGTGTACAACCTCAATAACTGCATTTCTGTCGAAGAAAATATGCCAAAGGATAGGCAATTCGGGAGTGCTCGGATTCATAACAAACTACAGAAGTGAATCTCACTTCCTCTAAACTTCTGATCTTTCAACGCCTATTTTTCAAGTGAGGAATCGATAACATCCTGGCATCGAAACCACCAATCCTCAACAGTTTCCGGCATGGGACGAAGTAAGCAGGAAGTAGCTTCTTCCCTTGGAAAAAGGAAGTACTTTACTCTCAATAATAATAATAAAATGATGATAATAACATTAACGAGAACCGTTTAATGATAATAGCTGGCTATTAGATCTGGGAAGACGGGAAAGTGGTTCCTTAGGTTGGGTAACGTTGGGCTTATTGTGGTAGGCGATAAAAATGGTACTTAAATAAATAAGATACCATAATGCAAGTTACCATGACTTCTTCGCTTTAAAGTAATTTCCTAACGGTCTTTCCGGTAGCGTCAAGCAGCTGAGACTAATCGAATCTGCTTATTTGTGAATTATTGAAAGCATAGTTATTATATTAAACAGCGAAAAGGTTTTAACAAATCCCCATCCCGGAGAATCTTTTTTTTTGAGGTCTAATTAAGATATTACTCAGTATTATTTTTGAAAACTCGTGAAAAATCTATAGTTCTGAAATAATACATGAAAAAATTAGGTCCCTTCAAATATTTATGTTACAACATTCCAGTGGCCGGTACTGCATTTACAGTCCTATACATTCAATCGTTGTGACGTCAATAAACATTCTTTGTTTTAGAGATCTAAAGATTTACTTGACCAACGTGCTCAATACTTCATTCAATCAATCATTATAAGTCACCTTCGTAAAATTGATATGAAATCTACATTAGACATGATATGCCTAATAATACAGTTGCTTTAAGCGAATTACGTATACGCCATGTATAACATTTAAACGTTGGAAGAAAAACTACACAGTTTAGTTTTACAAATCGCAGTTGTTTTACTACAAAAACAGTATATAATCAGTTTAATTTACGACCTTAAGTCTTATAATGGTGGCGTTACATTGTTCTTAGCGAATTTCCCTTTAAATATTTGAAACTCTAAATTACTATTGGAATGTCTTGGAGTAAACTGATCTTGCTGGAGTATTTTATTTAAAAAGTTTTAATAATAGATTATATATTATTATTCCAATATTTATGTACTTTTGGAGCATGTCTGTTGCCAACATTTTACACAGAGTCATAGGTTTTACAGTTAACACTTTCACTTTCAGGCCACGCCAAGATGAATTGTTTACTTTCACTAATTAGTCTTATCTATAAATAGTCAGTTAAATATCTTACATTTCAGGGTTCAGAAGTTGTAGGCTTTTAGATATAAAAATGGGGATTAACAACAGTCTCATATTATTGGCTAGAAGGCAAAGCCTCCCTTTTTAAAGTATATTTTTCTCCTTTGCAACAGACTTCTTGAAAGTCTTTTTATTTAGCTCTCGCTATGCCTAAAGGGAAATAACTTTATTTAATCCACTCAAACGACGGCATATACTTTCATTTTTAATATTTTATGTAAGTTTGACGCAAGAGAAAAAAGAGTATCTAAAGTCTTTGACTCAAATTCTTTACTCTGAATAGGAATATCCAGCTCTAAGCCATAAATAGTGGCAAGTCAATAACTGGAAATATCTTAGTTATTGGAGTCGGATAGAAACATGTTATAGAACCGGTCTTCTTTCAAAATTAATTTTCGTTTATACATTGTTTCTCAAACAGTCTAATATTGAGAGGGAGAGAGAGAGAGAGAGGGGGGGGGAGAGGGGGGGAGAGAGAGGGAGGGGGGAGAGAGAGAGAGAGAGAGAGAGAGAGAGAGAGAGAGAGAGAGAGAGAGAGATCGAGAGAGAGAGAGGGGTGAGACAGGCGAAAGAGAGAGAGAGAGAGAGAGAGAGAGAGAGAGAGAGAGAGAGAGAGAGAGAGAGAGAGAGAGAGAGAGAGCGAGAGAGAGAGAGAGAGAGAGAGAGAGAGAGAGAGAGAGAGAGAGAGAGAGAGAGAGAGAGAGAGAGAGAGAGAGAGAGAGAGAGAGAGAGAGAGAGAGAGAGAGAGAGAGAGAGAGAGAGGGGGGGGGGAGTGACATGCATCTGTAAATATATATGTGCCTTTTACCACTATAACGGTCGCAATTTGTGTTTGATCGGTACCATACTCGAAATTTAATGTTTTATGTAAAGTTAAAAGTAACGGCTGAACTCGGATAAATGGGGGAGTGGATTTAGAGGAGGGGATTTTAAAAAATCAAACTATCCCCGTTTCTATAAGTTGTTTCGAAAAGTTGTATAAAATTAATCTTATTGGAAATATAATTTCATGTAAATGTATATATATATATATATATATATATATATATATATATATATATTTACACGTTTTCTCTAAGTCCTGTAATAGCGTCAACATTTTACGAAAGCTGTTCCATTTTCCGATCGATGAAGCCCGAAGTCTATTACGAAGCTTTGGTCCCTTGAAAGAGCGAAAAAAAAATAAACATTCATATTTTTTTTTTTACATTATGAAAATAAATCGGCAAAATAAAATATAATCTTCTTCTTTCTAATGAAAATTATTACAGCCCTAATATTTTCGGGGAAATCTAAAAGAAAATCATATTTAAGGCTCAAAACCATCATCTGTTTGAAAGATGTAGGCAGAGAGGTGTAACATTGTATCTGATTTTCCGGGCGAGATAGGAACCCAGTTGCTCGCTGGAGCCATGTACCTGACACCGAATCACTGGCTCAGATTGTGTCGGCCAGTAGTCCTACTTGGCTCTGCCTCCTCTTCCTCGTTCATGTAACGTTCCTTCAACAAATTGGACCATCGCTTACAGATAACCTACTCACTGAGGGCTCTCTAATGGCTTATATTTGTTCACTTTACAGCTGATTTCCCTTAAAGCCAATAGCTATTGAGCGAGAAAAAAAACTCCTCAAATGTCCATTGATCCTATCTAGGGGATGGAGAAAATGACGTCCATTTAAAACTTCGTATAGATATAATGCAAGTTATTATTATTTTCTTGTTTCAGTAAACCGCCACGTCTGCTCGTCGGATTTTTATTTAGAAATAAAGAATATATGGTTTTAGGAGATCTGTACTACGTCATATCAGCACTTGGGAAATCTGCTAAGTTTACGCAGCCCCTGCTAGACGGAATTTTTTTCACTTGAAAGTGAGGTCCCTAAATTGTATGGAGGGTTATATATATATATATACTAGCTAGGGTACCCGGCTTTGGTCGGGAATCATTAGAGTCTGAATGTTGATGGAATTTTTTATTTGGACTACTATGTGTACAACTACACTTCCCGTTGGCTAATGGTTTTCCTGTAAGGGTAAGGTAGGGGACTTGTAGAATAGAAATTTAAGTTTGGAAGAATAAATGAAAATTAGTGCCTTATCAATCTCTCTCCACTGTTTGACACACCATGAAAAACTCAGATCATAATCATGAATTAATATCCATAATTAAATAATCATTTATTATATGTAATTAAATTCATCTATAGTGAACATATTTCCTGTCAAAAGCCAACCCGAGCATTAAATTATACGTATAATAGTATATGCGAGTTGAAAAAAAATACAACATTTCACAGGAAATTAGTTAATACAATTAACTGTGTTAGCCTACCGACAACTTTCGCTCCCACTTGAGCGTTATCAACATTGCTTTACTTAAATACCTATAGTTCATATTGGAAAGAATTATTAAGCATATCAATATTTCTACGAAAATTACTTGCTTCATACATTGTTCCCGGAAAAAATGTATAAAACAAAAGTTACTCTAAATAATAAAAGTAAACAACTTTTGCCATGTGCACGTTTGCCTTAAAACAAATAGAAAATGAACTATCGTGAATTTTTATTTCAGGCCTCCCTTATAATAACTCAATTTCATCATCTATAAGATATTATTTATGAACATTTGAAGAAATGTTTGGAAAATAGCTTGATGAGTACAGCTCAACTGCTGATTTCTCTTGAGTGAAATGTGCTAAAACTACTTACAATGTTTAGGATTGTTGTACCTTCTAGTTGTCCACGTGCAACTCCCGTTTTGATCAAAATCAACTAGGAGGGGGGGGGGTCGAAGGGGAGAGGAAATAAAAAAAATATTTCCGTACCTATTAATGATACAAAACACTTTCTATAGATTCATTTTAACTAATGAATTCAGCTAATAAATTACCTTATATGACGTTTTTATTGGAACTTAGATTTAGTATATACCTACTGTTTGCTTGAAATTAGTTTAAGTGGAGTTCAAGGAAGTTATGTGTTGCCAACATCAGATATTTTAAATGCCGTGTCAATATTAAGAAAAATAGTCAGAGCACTGTTTGACATGTGAGAACTATAATCTCACACTTGAATTTCACTTGCGTCCGATTTTGGTCTTTAATGGATTGTGTCTTTTTGTTTAGAATAAAATGTAAGTCTTAATCCGTAATGGATTCCGATCTTTAAAAAAATCGCTCTCAATACTGCATTCGTATAATTATTACATATAGACACCATTAACATAAAGTTTGTCACATATTTTACAACCACTCCATGATTCAAGTTTGATATTTGAGAAAGTCTTGTTAGCACGTAGAACCTTCTCTTATCTCTGCAGCAGCTCGCATGTGTGTCTTTCAAATTGCCGTAATAAATTTCGTGTGTAGGTAATGTGTTTCTCTTAGTTTAATGGTTTTGGCATCATTGACTCAACTCTACTGAGGGGTCCGTATCCTTTCTTACCTCACTATGCATCATGGATAAATATTTTCACCTGCTATAGATGTTCTTAAATATATATATAAAGAAATAGCCCAATGCTTCATCGGTTTGCATGTAGAAAGAAAGGCTAAAATTGATGTGAGAAAAATTCGCCAGGAACTCAGGGAAAACTCTTTTATCGAATGGAGTTGCCTCCAATCCAAAGGGAAAGGAGTCATCAATTTTAAAGAATGGGAGCCTAGCAATCAATGGGTATCTACGAAGAAGGGCCTTTCCTGTTCAGAGTGGTCGACGGCTATCAAAATGAATGTCAACCTGATTCCTGTGCACTCAATCCCTGGTAGGAACCTAGGATCAACCCGCTGCCGCCATTGCAGTGAGATTGAAACCCTACCTCATGTCCTAGGTTCTTGCAAATGGGGAGAGTTGATGCGCAACAGCCGTCACCATAAAATAAGATCAGACATAGCCCAACTAATAAAAAGATACCACAAAGATTGGGAAATCTATGAAGAGGTTGCATGCAAATCGTCTGATGGGTCGCCGAAACGGGCAGATATCGTCATTATCCAAAGAGTAGCAAACGAAGGAATCATCCTAGATCCCACAGTAAGGTTCGAAACCAATATCAACCAGTCGAAAGAAATAGACGAGGAAAAGAGAAAGATTTACGAACCTTGCTGTGGGTACTTCAAGGAAAATTACTCAGTTGAAAAATGGAGTGTAAAAGGCTTACGCTTGATCGGTGCAAGAGGTGCAATATCCCATAGGACAGCCGAAACTCTAAAAGAACTGGAATTATCCACGAACGACCTCCAGAATTTGTCTACTAATGGTTGTAGAGCATTCGGCGAGAATTATAAATTATCATTTGTACAAATAAATACACAATTCAAAGCTGCACTCCTTTCCACATTGCCCATCAAAATTTAGCAACAAATTTCTTGTTTTAAAAAGAAATATTAAAAAAAAAAAAAAAAAGTGATATTTTTCTTTTAACATTACCCAGTTGGGCTGATTAGGAGGCTGTCCCTGAGGGGAACCCTCCAGGAGGAGGGCAGCTTGTTTTGTTTTGTTTGTTTTATATATATATATATATATATATATATATATATATATATAAAAAGTAAGTAATACCTGGTCTTATAGCTTGGTGCATTATAACACCTTAATAATTGAAGAGAAAGATTATAATTCTTGAAAGAAAAGCTTCTTTAGTCAAAGACAGACGTTGGGGTATTATGAATAGTTTTACAAATGTAACATAGTTTCAAAAATATTCAAAGTGGTGTGCCGAGTATCTTTTTCATTCTGCTCTCTTTAACGTGAGCTGATGCCTTAAAAAATTTTAGTTTCTAACTGCCCATTTCCAAATTAACATGGGACCTCACTTTTTGTATTTACGAAATTTAATTTTTTATGAAATGCACGTCACCACAGAGGTGACCTTTATTCTCCAAGGATATTATTTTTTGAACTGAAGTTTCATTTATACTAAACGGGGGCTCAGGTTAGCCATGTGAGTTAAAGCGTTGACCTTAATCTCACATGGTAAACCTAGAATGGCGAGTTCGATTCTTGCCTGGGCAAAGGAAATTATTTAGTGACGAAATTCATTAAATAACATCCTAAAATCCCACCCTGACTAGAAAAGAGTGGTAACCTGTAGATAACCCGTCCCAATTAGCCTGAGTTGCAAAAAGTGGACGTTAATAAATAATAATAATAATAAACGTAACTCTTCGCATTAAAAGTAGAAAGTTTGATAAATCCAGTTAAGTCGATGTCACTTGATTGATATCTTTCAACCAAATTCTCATTTCACTCTTTGACTGTTGAAGCTTTATCATTGCGATTTGGTATTTTATGTGCACATAAGTGGCTATATTGTTAAAAATGTTCTTTTGGAATTTCTTGTGTGAACCCTGGTGCCACTTTTTAGAATCTAATCGTACATTGCCCTTTGCAATAAGTGGTTTATAATATTTTAAAGTGGGCATAAATTGACAAACGTATTTAAACTGTTACATTCACTCTTCGTTGGTACCAAAACCCTTGGTCCTTCGACCAGGAGTGTCCTGGGTCGGCCACTCAGTTGCTCCATTGTATTCACTCAGCAAACACCTATACCAACCATCCTAGCTGCTCTTATATGACTGTACCTTTAAATCAAATGTTATCACTCGGAGTCAATATTAGTGCTACTTTCTCTCTTCGAAGATTAATATTCATGCCTGTTCATTTGTATCGTATCACTTTGATTGTTTCGTCGGGATATCTTTCTTTTCTGAAGATATCATTTTCACCTCTAGCATTTAGCCCTTAAGCCCTGAGCACTTTAATGCTGTAGTCTACATACTCATACTGGCTAATTCCCTAACATTTGTCAGCTAATGCAAGCTACAGAAGGAATGCTTTCCTTACAACTTAGGCCTCCAGGGAAATTTCTTTCTCCACTAGCGCCATGAATGGAAATTCCCTCATGGTGCCTTTTATTGTTGGATGGTCTGATGTAGTAGACCAGTAGGCAATTGGAAATCATTGCATGTCCTTGTTCTTCATTCTCTTGGAAATCGCGATTACCTCTTCACGGGAAGAAATATTAGGTGTAGCCTGTAGATACTAATGTGTGAGTGTGTGTTACCGACCATGATTTTTATTAGATCACAGCCAAATTTGATATTTAAGTGTTTTATGTAAAACTAAAGATCACAATCGTTTAGAAGGGGGGGGGCGAGAATTCGAATTATCTTCCTTATTATTTCCCAGCAAAATACATAACAAATCTTATTACAAATTAAATTTAGTATAATTATTTTTTTTTGTTTTAGCAGATTTCCCTTAAGGGAAATCAGCCGTTGAGGTCGTACTCATGACGCGATTTTCGAAACATTTCTTCAAATGTCCATCAATCCTACCCAGGAGATGACGAAAATGAGTTCCGTTCAGAACACTGTATAACTTTCCGTGGAAAACCGGCTTAGTTTACGCAGCTCCTGTGCCACGGACTTATTTATTTTTAACACTTGTTCTCTACCTCGAATGTTAACCGATACATTTGGATTTTCTAGCCATTGAGGTTGTACTCATGACGCAATTTTCGAAATATTTCTTCAAATGTGCATCGATCTGACATGTCGGGGGAATTCCGAAAATTCAAAATATCTTCGTTATTACAGATCGGATCGAAAAAGTGTATGTAACCAATCTTACTGAAAATTGTATTGCCTGTGAATGTACTTACATAAGTACATACATTTACTCTCTATACTGAATATTAACTCAGATATTTATGTTATTTAGTTGTCTGCCTTCAGTAAACCACCATCTTACTGTTGTCATATTTCCAATAAGCTGTTATATCTTGAAACAAATTATTCTAAGCTTATATAACGAATATTGTTTTCAAGAGACCTTTATTATGCGAGATAAATGTAAGTGCGCGTCATCATTTAAGATTTTAAGTTGTCCCCTGGAAAACGTTTCTTTGATCTATATACATACACGATATATAACCGTTTCAGTCCACACTAATTGTGTTTATGTGTTCAAAACGGGCCAAGAATAGGGAGGGGGGGGGGGTTAGAGGGTGAACTCAAGAATTCAAAATTTTTCCGCTATTGTGAGTCTGTTCGAAAAGTCCTATAGGACAAATCTTGTTATATTATATGGGCTCTGCAATTGTTATTATATACATATTCTCATAATTCAAAAATTTGGAGTTAATTAGTTATGGCGTACTTTCTTGTTTTCAGACTTCAGAAAAACCCGCCACTTCTTCTCATCGGGTCTTTATTTCGAAATGGAGAATATATGGTTTGATGAGGTCAGCAGTGTGTCTTATCAGCATTTGAGAAATCGTTTTAGTTTATGCAGCCCTTGCGAAACCGACTTTTTTCACTGGAAAGCGAGATTCCTAAATTGTTTGGATGGTTCTTCAGAATGAGAGTTGTTTGAAATTCGTAGATATAAGTTCATTTATAATAACCCCTAACCACCCCTAACCACTTGTTATTTTAAATTAATAATGTCTTTCAAGTAATACAACTAGATTTTGTAATATACGATCAATTATTCATTTGGATCTTGAATTTTTGCTTGATTTAAAGTTTTCTAAAATCATAAGTAATTCTTATTATTGTTATAAGTTATGTATATAATAATTGTTGTTATTTATTTCGCGTTTATTTGTTAAAAACATATATCCGAGTTCTGTGAAAGCAAGGGGCATACTATTTGCTTGGAAACGGACTCTAAACTACTCTTATGAAATATAAAACCTGTTTTGAGATTCTATATGGAAACCTGTTCTCGCATTACCTAAATCCATTTGTTGCATACGTTCTTAGATGAATTCCATTTTTTTCTAAAAATATAGTTTTTAAAAAATATACGAATTTTCTTTTAATGAATCTTATTGGAACCCGTAACGCACTGTTGATTTCAGCAAAATTCGCGTAAGGGAAATGAGCATTGATTTTCCAAAGATGAGTTCGAATGTCCATCGATCCTACCTAGGAGATGACGAAATTGTGGTCCGTTCAAAATTTTCAATATATATATACATGCTTGTCTGATGACGCTCTGTAAATGGCTGAAATCAGACCGAGGGGAGGGGGAAATTTTTGAAACTTCGAAATATCTCCTTTATTATACGTCGGATTTAAAAAGTTTATAGAACAAATCTTATTCCAAATTAAATGTCCTTTTATGCATTTTTTCACTATCTTGATTATTAACCGAGATATTTGCATTTTTTAGTTTTCAGCCCTCAGTAAACCCACACTCCTGTTCATGTCATATTAACAAAAGTCCGTCACGCAGGGGCTGCGTAAACTAAGCAGATTTCCCACGTGAAGTTACGGCCGAACTAGCTTTTGGAAATATATATTTGTTTGTTAACGCTCTAGCGGTCGCAATTTTTGTTTGATCGTTACCAAACTCGATATTTAAACGTTTTATGCAAAAAGACAGATCAAGTTCGTTAATGGCTGAAATCGGACAACCAGGAGGGGGGGTTAAAGGGGGGGATTTTCGAAAATTCAAAATATCTCCGTTACCATACGACGGATCAAATAATTGCATAGGACCAATCTTATTGTAAATGAAATTTACTATAAATATTGTTCTATACATTTATTCTCTATCTTGAATATTAACCGAGATATTTGCATTTTTATTAAATGTGGACCTATAACGGACAAGTGAGTTTCCCGCCAAAAGTTAGTTCTGCCTTAACTGTTCGGCTCTCATATGGAGATTTCTCTATTCTATAAATTCACGTGGGAAATCTGCTTAGTTTACGCAGCCCCTGCGTGACGGACTTTTTATTTTTCAATGTTATCTCTTCAAAATTGAGCTTATTTTGATGTACTTGCTCATAGAACGTATTTGTAATTTTGGTCAACTCTAGCAATGAAGGTACGAATCCTTCATCTGACTTCTGGAGGAATATGAGTAGTATAAAATGTTTGTCCTGTCATTCCTTTGGCTCTTTGTGAGAGTGAAAGTTTGGGGTCATTGAGATTTTAAGAGTAACGACCAACGGGAAATGTCGATCTCCAAATAAAGCAGCAATATGGCTCATAATAAAGTATGGGAAAGTAAAAGTATATTTAGTCTATAGAGAAAAGTCCGTCACGCAGGGGCTGCGTAACTAAGCAGATATCTCAGGGCGTCACGTATTTGCATTTATCTCAAAACGTAAAAGTTCAATGAGAACAATATTTGGTATTTCGGCTTCAAATAAAGACCTTCATGATATAACAGGCTTATTGTTAATATGACATGAGTAGGAGTGGTGGTTTACTGATGGCCGAAAACTAAAGTATGGAAATATCTCGGTTTATATTCAATTTAGGGAATTCAATACGTACATAGCAACATTTATAGTACATCAAATTTTCACGAAGATTGATTCTCTGCAATTTTTCGATCCGACGCATAACAACGAAGATACTTCGAATTTTCAAAATTCTCCCTCTCTAAACTCCCCCTCCCCACGGTCGCATTTTAGCCGTTAACGAACTTGATCTTTACTTTTACATAAAACGTTTAAATATCGAGTTTGATATATATATATATATATATATATATATATATATATATATATATATATATATATATATATGAAGTCTCTATAAGTGGGTTTGGTTTTTGTCCGTAATGTGAATTGTTTTAAAATATTTCTGGTTCTCTTTAACGTATCTGATCTTAATGGTACTTATCGGATAGGTCAGTCTTCTCTTCGAATCTATACTATGTCGGGTTTTATTGGAGTTAATTTGTTTGTGTCTACTGTTAATTGTTAATTTATTTGTGTCTGTTGTTAATTTATTGTGTAGTGGGCATGTCAGAGAACAAAGCGCATTTCTGGCATATTTGGGTTTTTTATTTCAAAAAGGCAAGCGAGCTGTTGCTGAGGCCCACCGAAAGATGTGTAGCTCGAAGATGTGGGGACGTAACTATAACACAACGTACTGCACAGAAATGCCTTGCCACGTTTCGTTCTGGAGATACGAGTTTGTATGATTCGCCCCGCAACGGTGGGCCAACAGACGTTGATTCGAGTAATATCAAGTTACTAATCGAGCAAAATCCGTCGCTATAGGCACGAGAAATTAGCTGAAACAATAGGAATAGGTTTATGGACGTTTCATAGGCATTTAAAACAACTGGGCTACCTGTCCCGCCGCGATGTTTGGCTGCCACACAAACTGACTGTGGCAAACCGCATATCAATGTGCAACTCCCTCCTGAACAGGCACGAGAGAGACACATTTTTCAATCGGTTACTGACGAGCGATGAAAAGTGGATTATTCATGGAAATTTAGTGCCTAAGATAAGCGTGGTCTGGTGAGTCACCGAAGGCAGGCCTACATCTGGGAAAGATTTTGCTGTCCATAAGGTGCGATTATCGTGGGGTGCTGACTCACGAGCTACTTCCTCAAAGAAGACCGACAGATTCGAAGGTCTACTGCACGCAGCTTACGAAATTAGACCAAGCATCGTGACATAAACGCCCAGAACTGCTCAATCGCAAAGGTGTTGTTCTTCGCCATAACTAACGCTAGACTCCGCTTCACAATAAACACACAGCAAAAATTAAGGCAACTTGTCAGGGATGTTTTTTCCCACCCACCGTATTCTCCGGACCTTGTTCCTTCGGGCTACCACCTATTCCGGTCCCTCCAAAACAACCTCAAAGTGAAATCGTTTGCTGATATCAGAGATGTTATAACACATCTCGATGAGTTTTTTGCTTCTACGCCATAAACGTATTACGAGAGCAGAATAATAAAGTTGTTGGAAAGATTTCAAGACGTCATCAATAAAAATGGTGAATACATTATTCACTAAAATTGATCCTTTGTTAAAACAAAATGTTTCATATCACCCTCCAGACACCGAACGAACTTAAGGAACCACCCTATATATATATATATATATATATATATATATATATATATATATATATATATATAGAGAGAGAGAGAGAGAGAGAGATAGAGAGAGAGAGGGTACGCTGTTTGAAGAGCTAAAAGCACACATATGTTTTAAAGCAAAACGGAAGTGAGATGATGAGGAAAAGATTTATAGATGGATTTCAATACCTCGTGAGTTGTTGTGGATTTAGTAATACAAAAGATCAGCTTCTGACAGGACCCAGAGGTTTCAATCACAAGTAGTATGGCCTCTGTTGATGATGACACCAACTTATGCAACTGCATTATTCCTGCAATTACGCCAGCATAAAATACATGCATAAAATTCATATGCATTTTAACAAGACACACCGCTACTTACCGTCACGCTATTATCGTTTTTTTCTTCTCATTATCACTAACAGATGACCGGCTCTATCGATGGGGAGTCTATAAGTCCATGTGTAGAGAAGTAAATTTAATTCTGTCACTTCTGAATAGTTCATAGCTACTTACAAGCTTAGCCTAAGGAGTCGTTCCCGGGATCTGAAAGTCCTCACAGGAAGGACATGCACTGGTTTCCCGTTGCCTTCTTTAACTAACTGACCGTTAAACGAAGACATCAGGAAACGTGGAGGAGTGTTAATCCGTTGAAGAGCCAATCCTCTGTAGTCCGCAGACCGTGTAAGTTGATTAATGATTACTTATGACCAATATAAGTATTCAGACAACTTTAACACACTTCCAATCTTGATCCTCTGACATGGTGACAATTTTAAATTAATCCGTCATGACAAGGAGGATGGATTGATAATGCAGAATTTAATTTACGTACTGATTTATATTTATGTAACATGGAATAACTGAATACTATTCAGCCCTAAACATTCATATCACATCATTGTTTAATTAGTAATTTTAAATATCATCGTCATAGATAGCTTTAAAAGAATGTTACAGCTCAATGATCAAGTCTTCAAAGCAACATATGAACCTACTTATTGTGAAATATAGATTCCTTTGGCAATAGGATCAAGAAATCATAGAACATCACAAGACTCAAGTGCCAGTACGCCATCTGATGCCAATCTGATCGCATTAAAAGTCATGAATAATTCGATAAGTCCAGTTGATAAAAGGTCTACAAAGATTAAATTAAACACTATTTTAAGCATTTGTTTCATTACTATCCTTTTGTTTGATTTAGACCTAAACAAACGAACCCAGTGAACTGAACCCGCCTAATGTCAACAGAAAAAAAGAGGAAAATAAAAACCTTCGTCAAGCTGCTAACTGAGTCCAAATCCCGAAAACGTGATCAAATCCTCAAGAATAAAAGGTTTATTTAGAGAATTCTGACTAGTGGGAGGTTCCAGGATTGTTTGCTCTATCTAGTTCTAAAGATAGAGAACTGCTACTTTTAGCAGATTTCCCTCAGTGGAAATCATCTATTGAGGTTGTACTCATGATAAGATAATTTTTCCATCATATATATATATATATATATATATATATATATATATATATATGTGTGTGTGTGTGTGTGTGTAAATTTATTGATTTGGGCGCTTGAGTTTAGGGCACGTCACCTTAAGTTAAACACCTTCTTTACAATCATTTGTTCACAATACGTTGAAGTAATATATGGATGGGCGTCCAGAAAATAATTTTAAAATACTTTTAATTAATTTTTTAGCTCGAAAGTAGCTCATTAAGTATTCACCATGTTGGAAACGGTCAAACATGTTTTACGTCTCAAGTAAACTATTCTTCAGAAGGTCATATAGACCAAACAGCACGCTTTACGCCCGAATTAGATTTCTGCTTCGAGAGTCAAGTCAATACTAAGTAATTATTGTGAAACATAGTCAGGAGACATGGATCGTCGGTTTTCAAATTTCTGAATTCATTCTCTTAGATAGGTTGTACTCAACTGTGGGGTACTGTGAGAGTCCCTTATATATAACTGTAGAAGAGCCTAGCCAAGGAAAGGTCCAGAACTTCCTGGAAGGCCCTAATTAGGTTCTGCTGGCGGCCCTACTTAGATTGGCCCTAATTAGATCAATCACGCGGCAATCTCTCTGCCAATCTTTCACGCAACACTGCCGCCCACTTAAGCCTTTTCGTGCATACGTTCTCAGGATTGATGTTACTTTTAAAAAAGTCCGTCACGCAGGGGCTGCGTAAACTAAGCAGATTTCCCACGTGAAGATTTACAATAGAGAAATCCGCCTAATAACAGCTGTAGTAGGAAGGGATCTCCCAATCTATTCACGAGGGACGAATAGTTCTGGAACGGCCACCAGAGCTCTCGGCGGAGAGTCCGGAACATGGCGGGGTTCCGTCGACCACACACACAATACAAATGCAAATATCTCGGTTAATATTCAAGATATTGAATAAATGTATAAAACAATATTTATAGTAAATTTAATTTACAATAAGATTGATTCTATACAATTTTTCGATCCGACGCATAATAACGGAGATATTTTGAATTTTCAAAAATCCCCCCCTCCCACTGGTCCGATTTCAGCCATTAACGAACTTGATCTCTCTTTTTACGTAAAACGCTTAAATATGAAGTTTGGTAACGATCAAACAAAAATTGCGACCGCTAGAGCGTTAACAGACAAATATATATATATATATAATTTTGAACGGACCTCATTTTCGTCATCTCCTGGGTAGGATCGATGGACATTTGAGGAAATTTTTCAAAACTCGCGTCATGAGTACGACCTCAATAGCTGATTTCCCTTAAGGGAAATCTGCTAAAATAGTAAAACCTTTAAGTGAAGATTTGTTTTTTTAAGAAAATGATCTGAAATATCTGCATATTTCTTCTTAAAGAAAACACTAGTAGGGGTAAAATGCATGATATTGTTTGTTCATACTTCTATCTTAGACACACACAAATGTTTTCTGAAAATATAATTTTTGTATCAATTGACACCAGTATTTTTTACTGCATCACTCACTTGGAAAAATCACGCGTCGTTTCAGATCCCGTGCGTTAACACATGAACTATGTTTCAAAAGTCTGTCACGCAGGGGCTGCGTAAACTAAGCAGATTTCCCATGTGATGTTTTACAATAGAGACATTTCACAAGAGCCGAGCAGTTGTTACGGAAAAGGCCGAACTAGCTTTTGGCGGGAAAATCACTCGTCCGTTAGCCGCCCAGATTTAATAAAAATGCAAATATCTCGGTTAATATTCAAGATAGAGAATAGATGTGTATAAGAATATTTATAGTAAATTTAATTTGCTATAAGATTGATTCTGTACAATTTTTCGATCCGACGTATAGTAACGGAGATATTTCGAATTTTCTAAAATCCTCCCCTCTAAACCCCCCTCCCACTGTTCTGATTTCAGCCGTTAACGAACTTGATCTTTCTTTTTACATAAAACGACTAAATATCGAGTTTGGTAACGATCAAACAAAAATTGCGACCGCTAGAGCGGTAACAGAAAAATATATAGATACATTGATATATATATATATATATATATATATATATATATATATATATATATATATATATAGTTTTGAACGGACCTCATTTTCGTCATCTAGTAGGTAGGATCGATGGACATTTGAAGAAAAAAATCGAAAATTCCGTCATGAGTACAACCTCAATAGCTGATTTCCCTTCAGAGAAATCTGCTAAAATAAAATATTGCATTACTGACATTATTTCTGATATATTTCCTGAATAAATATTTAGGTGGAAAATGTCAACCCCAAATCAAATCTGGGTCTGTTTAGAACACCCCAGTATACCCAGTTGGTGGGTTGTTGTGGTCTTTCTCAAATAATACCGATTCTGTGTTGTGTTAAAGAGGAGATTAATAGTTTAGCATGAGAATTTAACACTCTAGCTGGGAACGAGAAGAAAGTCATGACACACTAATTTCCGGGAAATTTCTCATAGCTACTGCTGTGGCCTAGACTCTTGAATTCAATCCGAATAGTTAGCGGATAGATTGGGGTGTACATATGAATGATAGGATTTTCGAAAGAAAAAGAAAAAAGTAGTTGAATTTTCATTCATCCTAGTCAGCAGAATTGTTTGTGCGTTTAACAAAAAAAAAATATGTATTCTTCATTTTTCAATTAACAATTGAAAACAACCATCACTCCAATTAGTTTAGTTAATGTTATTTATGACTGAGGCTTACGGGTTATTTAAGTTACCACCCTATTAGCAGATTTTTCTTAAGGGAAATCAACTATTGAGGTCGTACTCATGTCGCGAATTTCGAAACATTTCTTCAAATGTCCATCGATCCTGCCCAGGAAATGACGAAAATGAGGTCCGTTCAAAACTGTATATATATATATATACATATACATATATATTTGTCTGTTACCGCTCTAGCGATCGCAATTATTGTTTAATCGTTACCATACTAGACATTTCATCGTTTTATGTAAAAAGAAAAGAAAGAGTTTAGAGGCGAGGATTTTTGAAAATTCGAAATATCTCTGTTACTATATTTCGAATCGAAAAATTGTATAGAACCAATCATATTGCAAATGTAATGTTCTATAAATGTTGTTATGTACACTTTTTCACTGTCTTGATTATTTTATATTTTCGGTCTTTAGTAAAGCCCCACTCCTACTTATCTCATATTTCCAATATTCTATTATGTTATGAAGCAATTTATTTGAAGCTTAAATATCAAATATTGTTCTCATTGAACTTTTAACTTTTTGAGATAAATGCGAATACGTGGCGCACGTGGGAAATCTGCTTAGTTAACGCAGCCCCTGCCTGACGGTCTTTTGTATCGAGTGTGGATGGAACTAAGGATTTTATTTAATAATTTTGTCACTAAATAAATCCCTACTGTCTAGGTGAACCGAGAATCTACCAGGTGAACACACGTCTCTAGGTTTACGAAGTGAGATTATTAGTAGTCTTTAATGAAAACAATAAAAGTAATTTGGTTCGAGTTGTAGCGTATGTCGAGAACAAGTTGGCCAAGAATATAACATAACAATTACGATGAAGAAAGCCTTGCTGAAATACTCTTCCTTCCACAGAGCAATATCGGCGCTGAAATAATTTCCTGTGAACGGTAGAATAGTTTTTCTTATTTATGCAATAAGTGACAACATATTCTACAACAATGCACTTCTGAGTAATAAGGCTGCATCTCGAAGGTCAAAGTTGTATTGAATTACATTGAGTAATTACTACTTATCCGTCTATCTATGTATCTATTTGTCTATATATATATATATATATATATATATATATATGTTTGTGTGCGTGTACGTGCATTCTTGCATGCGCGGGCGTGTGTGTGTGTGTGTGTATATATACATATTATGTGTATATATTAAATTACCTCGAGCAAACAGAAACTGTTACAAAAATTAATTCCTGTTTATTAGAAACCCTCCTAACTACATCATTAGACTAGAAACAGCGCTGATGTTGTGTCAAATGATATTATGAAGTCAACCCTCCAGTGGTTGTGTAAAATATTATCAATGGACAGAGAAAGATACCCTTGCTAATATGCTCCTATTATTAGATCAGAGTCCCACAAATATTATCAGGTTAAATTTGGGTATATCAAATTAAAAATCTACTAAACTCTTTAAATTGCATTGACATCTGGCTTACTCACGACCAAAAATTAATTATTATTATTATTATTTATTAACGTCCACTTTTTGCAACTTAGGCTAATCGGGACGGGTTATCTACAGGTTACCACCCTTTTCTAGCCAGGGTGGGATTAAATAACACATTAGCTCAATACTAGAAGCATACAAACGTAAATTACTTGCTATAGACCTTGAAAAACTCCATATGTCAAATTATAGCTCGTTACAAAAGTCCATTTCCACAACTACCAGTTCACCTCAGGAATTTCTAACAATAGGTTTGCCATTCCAAATTGTAAAAACCATTGCACAACTAAGAACATCCAGCAACTATTGTATAAAGTTTTCAATAAACAATGTATACTATAATATTAACCCAAAAGAAATTTGCACATTGTGTAATTTGAATGAGGACATTTACCATATAATGCTTTATTGCCCTATTTACTCCCCTTTCAGAGAACAGTATTTACCATTCATCAAACAGCCAGCTGATAATTCACAACGTCATAATATTCTAAATAGTGCAACTAGAGAAGTGTATATTAACATTTTTAAATATTTAAGAAATAGTCTAAAACTCCGCTAATCTTATCTGAGTTCATCAAATTTCTCTTCTCTTAATTTTTTGTTAGTCCTGTTATGCCTATGTATTAGTAAGAACAGGAACCAAGATAATGATGATAAGTTTAATAAAACTATTTTGTTGAAAATATATTTAATTTTATTATTAAATATATATGACACTTATAATTTTAGATTTCTCTAGATATGTTAATGTAAATTCTAGTTCGTAAAAAAAATATGTGTGTATGTGTATATATATATATATATATATATATATATTATGTATTAAGAAGAAACTAACATAGAATAACTAACCTCATTACTAAAGCCTACTCCTTGCTATAAGGAAAATTCTTGTAAGCAATAAATTATATATTTATAAATATATATATATATATATATATATAAATATATATATATACACACTACACACACACGTTCACGCAGATTGATTGGTAGGTAGGTACGTAGGACAGGTAGTTAAAGAGATAGATTGGTAGATAGAGATATAAAAATACACAAATATTTAGGCACATGTAAGTCTGGTAAACACAGATTAAAACCTTACTATTCAAGAGCTTTAGAAATGGATTCTGTTAGTTATCAAGTACTATGAAATTATCTCAATAAAAACGAATTGTGTCAAGTTTGTCCTTAATACATTGGTAAACCTGGTCTTGGGTGCGATTCCAATGCAGGTTATTACCTATTTACTTTAGGTTTCTTATGCAGGAATTTTAGTTAAGGGAAATCAGCTATTGAGGTCGTACTCATGACGCGATTTTCGAAAGTTTTCTTCAAATGTCCATCGATCCTACATAGGAGATGACGAAAATGAGGTCCGTTCAAAATTATATATATATATATATATATATATATATATATATATATATAATATATATATATATATATATATATTTGTCTGTTTAACGCTCAAGCGGTAACAGTTTTTGGTTGATCGTTACCAAACTGGATATTTTAACGTTTTGTGCAAAAAGACAGATAAAGTTCGTTAATGGCTGAAATCGGACCAGTGGGGGGGGGGGTTTAGAGGAGAGGATTTTCGAAAATTCAAAATATCTCTGTTACTATACGTCGGATCGAAAAATTGTATAGAACCAATCTTATTCTAAATTAAATTTACTATAAATATTGTTTTATACATTTATTCTTTATCTTGAATATTAACCGAGATATTTTCATTTTTATTACATTTGGGCCGATAACGAAAGACAGTTTCCCGCCAAAAGCTAGTTCGGCCCTTTGCCGTAACAGTTCGGCTCTCGGATGGAGATTTCTTTATTGTATAACTTCACGTGGGAAATCTGCTTAGTTTACGCAGTCCCTGCGTGACAGACTTTTTACTCTTCAGCCTTCAGTAAACAAGCTATTCAATTCTTGCTACTAAATTTTCGTAACCTCTTAAGCTCATATATTTTTCAAGTTTTCTTTAAATATGGAAATTACAAAGGGAGAAATTGAGAAGAGATTTTGATATCTACTGTGGGTATAATATGATGTCTGCTTGCAGAAATTTTCTTTAGTTTGCACAGCTCCAACCGATTTTTTCGTATTTACACTCGTGATATGAATACAAATCTGGCGAAGCCCTTGCCATCTGTATAACTCTCTGATGGCCTTTATATATTCAAATATCCTGAGTTCACTATGTTGAGTATGTTAATTACCTGTTATGACATACTTTTTACAATTAAGTTTAATAGTGTGTTTGGAAGTACGTACTTATATACAGCTCAGGTTCGTTCTTATTTAATGGCCTTATTCATTACTCCTAAAATAGCAGGCATTACACAATAAGAAATTGCATTTTTATGAATTACACAACTCTTGCAGTATCTTTTCGATTGAGCAAGTATATACAGCACAGCGCAAATTATATAAGACATACATCGGTGATATTCGTTATATACTGGTACTTGTTGAAGGCTATAATTAATCATCACGTAGGTATTGAGATAGTGGCAGTTCCGTTCCATTCTCTACTAGCTAAGGTACCCGGCTTTGCCCGGGAAATCATTTGAGGCTGAATGATGATGGTACTTTTTTTACGTGCTTTACTTTGTACAATATTTTTACCTTTTCCCGTCTTAGGATTTACACCCGATTCCAGCGTGCTAGAGATATGTTAATAATAAAAGTATTTGTTATGTACTTAATTCTACAAAATACGCAGTATTTTTATATTACTCGTTTCCTGTGCATTTATCTTTTTTTATATATAATCATAGATTATCATATTATTATAGTCAAAAATAGGTAGTTTCGTTGTTTTAGATTTAGTCTTTTGCATCCTATAACATTGTTGAACTACCTGTGTAGTTTTTCGAGTATACCTCATTCAAACATCCTTATAAGGCAAAATTTCATATGACAAACGTTACTTAAAATAACAAAACAAACAACTTTTGTTATATGCACGTTTGCCGAAGAATGAATATGTTACGAAATATCGCTATTTTATATTTCAGACCTCCCTTATAACCCCCCTCGAAATTTTAATATAGCTTATAATCAGAGAGGTGTTAATACAAAATCACATACGGAGTTTCGTTTAATTCGGTTGAGTCTTTTGTGCCATATAAAATTGTTCCCATCCACTATTGTTTTTAGCGTATGACTCATTTATACTTCGGTATACGACAAAAAGGGATATTACACAAGTTACTCTACATAACAAAATAAACAACTTTTTTTATGTGCACATTGGACTCCCTTATAACCCCCACTCCTGTTCGTCTCAGAGAATATTAATATACCCAGAAACCTAACCTGCTTTAGTAGTGATAACAAGTTTCATAAAATTCGGTTCAGCCGTTTACGATTCTATAAAGGACATACAAACATTCAATTTCATATATATATACAACCCCCACTAAAGGGAAATCAACTATTGAGGTTGTACTCATGACAGAATTTTTGAAATTTTTCTTCAAATGTCCATCGTTCCTACCTAGTAGATGACAAAAATGAGGTCCGTATATATATATATATATATATATATCTGTTACCGCTCTAGCGGTCGCAATTTTTGTTTGATCGTTACCAAACTGGATATTTAGTCGTTTTTTTGTAAAAAGTAAGATCAAGTTCGTTAACGGCTGAAATCGGACAAGTGGGAGGGGGGGGGGTTTAGAGGGGAGGATTTTCGAACATTCGAAGTATCTCCGTTACTTTACGTTGGACCGATAAATTGTACAGAATCAATCATATTACAAATTAAATTTACTATAAATATTGGTATATACATTTATTCTCTATCTTGAATATTAACCGAGATATTTGCATTTTCATTAAATCTGAGCGGCTAACGGACGAAGTGACTTTCCCGTCAAAAGCTAGTTCGGTAATTTCCTTAACTGCTCGACTCTCGTGAAATTTCTCTATTGTAAAACTTTACGTGGGAAATCTGCTTAGTTTACGCAGCCCCTGCGTGACGGACTTTTTCTGTCGGTGGAGACCGTCGTCACTGGCTCATGGTCGAGTAAAGTTGACAAGCGCTTTCGATGCAAAGACACCATCTTCAAGCCGTCTAGAGATGTACTCGTATGTACTGTATGCATATATAGTTTTCGGGCCTCATTTTCGTCATCTCCTCAGTAGGATTGATGGATTTTCGTAAGGGAAATCTGCTAAAAGGTTTATTTAGAGAATTCTTACTAGTGGGAGGTTAGAGGACTGTTTGATCTATCTAATTCTAAATGTAGAGATGAAAAACTTTTAGCTGATTTCCCTTAGGGGAAATCAGTTTTAGGGTTTAGAGGGGAATTTCGAAAATTCTTATTATTAATGCAATTAATTTCGAAAATTATCCATTATTATGCATCTGATCTAAAAAGTGTACAGAACCTTGCTTATTGAAAATGTAACGTTCTATATATGTTATGTGGGGGGCACAGGTTAGCCATGTGAGTTAAAGCGTTGACCTTTATCTCACATGGTAAACCTAGAGTGGAGAGTTCTATTCTTCCCTGGGCAAAGGAAATTATTTAGTGACGGAATTCATTAAATAACACCCTAAGTCCCATCCTGGCTAGAAAAGGGTGGTAACCTGTAGATAACCCCTCCCAATTAGCATTAGTTGCAAAAAGTAGGCGTTAATTAATAATAATAATATATGTTATGTTCCTTTTTGACATTATCTTGATTTTTAAACGAGATATTTTTTTTTAATTTTATTTTTTTTTTTAGTTTTCGTTCAGTAACCTCCCTGTCCCACTCATATCATATTAACAATAAGCTGTTTATATTATGAACCACATTATATGAAGCCTAAAGACCAAATATGATTGTCATTGAACTTTTACGTTTTGAGATAACTGCAAATACAAGACACACGTGGGAAATCTGCTTTGTTCACGCAACCCCTGTCGGACGGACGTTTTTTATATTTGTGAGTGAATAGAGTTAAGACATTAGGAGATATAAAAAAAATCTTTCAATTGATAGTTTTATAGTTTTAGTGAACTTGAAAACTGCGGAATCAGATTTTTTTATGTTTTATTTTTCAAAATTGATCTCTCACCTCAGTTTTTAATTTATTTTATAATGAATCATATATTATATTAAACTTGAGTGGATGTCTCAGGTGATCTTGAGGTTACTAGACTACTAAGGGAACGAGACCTACTATTGCCCGTGCTGTATCAACTCACCACGTTGAGATCACGTTTCCTACTTTCACATCAATTACGTTTCAGAGGTAGGGGAATATAATAGAGATCAATAACATACAAGTTGATATTAGAGATAGAATGGCTACCGGGCTGATACTTTATGGCATGCAAAAAGTATTCCTACTCAATACCGTCGGCAAGTATGATAAGGAAAAAGTTCGTCACGCAGGTGCTGCGCAAACTAAGCTGATTTCCCACCAATAGATAAATCTGCATACTGATAACAAAACAGCAAAGTCAATATTAACCCTAGAATGGTAGTGATATTATTTCCCGCTTAATGGTATTGATACGTAAATTTTACGTGTGCAACTGGTAATTGGTGAAATTATTCAAAATTTGTTAATGTTTGTGACTATTTTTTTATTTTATTAAAACATACACTTATCTTTAACTTATATGTACGTTAATATCTAATAATACCCACGACATTCCTTTCAGGCGCTTTGTTCGAAACACGTCCCGGAGGTTGTGTGCTCCATTCTTACCAAGCACAACCCCACCTTCTACATTTATTGTGACTGATTTGTCAATATTGTGTGGTTGAGAGGTTTTAGGTTTTTTTCCTCTGTGTTAGTTCTCTTTCTTCGATTGCCTTGATGTCTTCTAAAATTTTCTCACTCTCATCGCTATCTAGCCCACTCTGTGTTGCAATTATTTCCGAAGGCTCAACCTTCTCATCACTTGGAGAACACTCCGGATCATCATCGCTCTCTTATCCATAACCATCTATTTCATAATTGTCATTTTCCCCATCTGAGTCTTCGGAGAATTCTTTCAACAAATTTCTGATTTCTTCATCCAATGAATATTTTTTCTCCATTTTTCCGAAACTATAAACAGATTATTTATATTCTTTTTATACATCTTTGACTTTTTTATATTCAAAAATAAAAGTTAAAAACATTAAGAGAAAATAAATTATAAATTAACATTAAGAGAAAGAGATTATAAAATATAAGAGAAAGAGATTATAAAATAACATTAAGAGAAAATAAATTATAATATAAAAAATAAATTGGAAGAAAATAAATTGAGAATAACATTAACTAAGTTATGGCATAAAAACCGGTTATTAGTAGTGATACGTAAATTTTACGTGCTAAAAAGTTGCGGTTAATGGTATTGATACGTAAATATTACGTGTCGTTTTAGTATTGGATGAGTGGTAAGGTTCACTTAGCTGCACTTGGCGGAGGTCAAGTCCGAACTGTCTGGAGGGCTCATAGCTGAGGGGCGGGGGTGGTGGGGTCGTTAAAGGCCCTTTGATAACAGTTCAAACCAGATCATACGTAATTTTTACGTACACTACCATTCTAGGGTTAACTGAATAAATACAAATGATAATAAGAAACCTCCTGACGGGAAGCGTGTCTGGAATGTAAACAAACAAGTCTGCCAACCTTTTACCGGAAAGAAAAACAATTACTGAAATTTGTCAGAATATAACATAATAATTTCATTGAAAATTATTTACTATATATAGTACTGTAATTTATAATCAGAATAATTTTTATCTCAATCAATCTAATTTTGGTAGTCCAAGAACTTAGGAGGGAGTGGGGTCACCAGG
The DNA here is from genome assembly GCA_019009955.1 of Riptortus pedestris. Classification (NCBI taxonomy): domain Eukaryota; kingdom Metazoa; phylum Arthropoda; class Insecta; order Hemiptera; family Alydidae; genus Riptortus; species Riptortus pedestris. Next base: position 26,082,375 of record CM032231.1, read on the forward strand.
ACATATTTGCATGTATAATGAAGGTCTCTTGGAAACAAATACTGATAAACATCTGAATATAAAACAATAACTTTTATATAAATTACGACCGCTAGAGCGTTAACAAACATATATATATATATATATATATATATATATATATATATATATATATATATAATTTTGAACGGACCTCATTTTCGTCATCTCCTGGGTAGGATCGATGGACATTTAAGACATTAAGGAAAATTCCCTTAAGGGAAATCTGCTAAAATGTATCTTTCGGAGTCTTAAATGGAGCGTAAACCAGAATATTATTTACAATGTCTTTATTGGGGATTTAAAGAAGAACATAACCTCATTTTACAGTTTTAAATCATCGTATGTTAATTATATAGATTAGGCATTTTAAGTGAGCTGGATATTTTTGATAATTGCTTAATAGTGAAACAATTAAAAGTTTCATTTGGACTTGTGATTTGTAACTGTTGAGCTGGCTGGTTTTTAACTAATTCTAAGTCTGAGTGGAGTGCATACTACACTCAATTCGTCCTTCAACCAACTATGAGCCAAAATTATTGTTTACTAGTATTTTATACTGGCTTCTTATAGTACCAGAGCAATTAGTTTCTGATTTCTAAATGTATGTTGACGACAAATTGATTGCTGGCAATAGAATACTTTTACCGAGGCTATAACATTTAATAAACATGGTGTTCATTGATTAATACGTTTAAAATACATTATTTATGATTAACATAAATGACAATTGGTACTAATACTGCTAATTAGCAGAGGTAGAGGATGTCATAGTAATTGAAGGCCAGGCAAGGGTAGAATAGTAATTATTTAATAAAGGTAACTACAATAGGTAATTAATTATAGTGAGGAAATGAAGGTATTATTCTAAACTAAATATTGATTCAAGTGTTCACAGTTCATTATATATCCCGCAGTTCCATAGTTGCATGCAACGTTTACAAAATACCATTCATGTTTGGTATCCTCTAACACCATTCTTATCGTTATGTTTTATAATATTTTGGATTTTGACAATTAACATAACAAAAAAAGACCGTCACGCAGGGGCTGCGCAAAATAAGCAGATTTCCGTCTTGAAGTTTAAAAATAGATAAATCTACATACTTGAAACACTACACCACAGTGAATATTAAGTGAACAAATACAAAAGGTACTAAGAAATCTTCCCAAAGGGGATCGTTTCAAATGGAAACAAGTAGGTCTGCCAACCTCCCACCTGAAAGAAAAACAATTACTGAAATATATCAGAATATAATATATTAATTTTATTGAAAACTATTTACAACATCTATTACTATAATTTATAATGAATCAGAATAATTTTTATCTGAATAAATCAAATTTTAGTAGTCACCAGAATATATTTGAATGTACATCGTATAATAAAAGTCGCTTGACAACAATATTTAAGCTTCGAATAATGTGGTTTATTATATAACAGAGTATTGTTTATTTAACATGAGTAGAAGTGGGGATTTGCTGAAGGCTGAAAACTGAAAAATGCAAATATCTTGGTTAATATTCAAGATAGAACATAAATTTATATTAAAATATTTATAGTCCATATTAATTCCAATACGATTGGTTCTATACACTTTTTCGATCCGACGTAAAATAACGGGGATATTTGGAATTTTCAAAAATCCATACCTCTAACCCCCCCCCCCCCAATGTCCGATTTCAGCCATTAACGAACTTAATCTTCCTTTTTACTTAAAACCTATAAATATCGAGTTTCATAACCATCAAACAAAATGGCGCCCGCTAGAGCGTTAACAGACATATATATATATATATATATATATATATATATATATATATATATATATATATATATATAAACTCAAAGACGACCTGGATTATTATCATTTATTAACGTCCACGTTTTGCTACGATCGCTAACTGGGACGTGGTTTCTACAGGTTACCACCGTTTTCCAGCCAGGGTGGAATCATGGATTTTATTTAGTGAGTTCGTCACTAAATAAATTCCTTTTTGCCAGACGGGAATCGAACTCGCCACTCTAGGTTAGCCATGTGAGATTAAAGCTAACGCTTTAATTCACATGGCTAACCTGAGCCCCCAATGTGCGATTATATTTAGTCGAATGTTCTGCTATTTTGCTGATTTGAAGTTTCAATATATTTATCAATAATGATCAAATTGAACATACAGCTTTATTCTTTAATTGAGGAATCGCCCCGATTGACCCTCAAAGATTATATCGCAATCTTTGAAATCGTTATATATATATATATATATATATATATATATATATATATATATATATATATATACATATATACACAACACACACACACACACACACACTCACTCACTCACACACACATGTATATACATACATATATTGAGTCGATTGCGAAAGTAATTATTAAAGCAGCTAGTTTAAATCGGTGTTTTATTTTTTACACAAAATTTTATACAAATATTTTTTATATTATTTATCTATTGACATTTGCTTTTATTAGCTTTGCCATATACACTATAAATTCGTGCATGTATTGTGAGTCCCTTTCCTAGAAGGCTTCTCTGACTCTTTCCCTGTCCTTTAGATCAACTACAAAGCTTAGGCTTATTGTTTGAACATACATATTGCTCTGAACATTTTAATGCCTCTAAAATAATTTTATTAGATACCTCTCTTACAGACCCATACGTCCTATTATCTTGCCAGCAAGGGACCTCTGTCATATCTGTTGTTACAGGATAATGATTTGCTAGGGTTGACAGAAACGTGTCAGTTTTACAAAGTCCACCAAGTTGTGGTGCCAGCGGGAGTAAACCCACAATAGGAAAGGTTGTAGTTAGTGGTTACATCACCACTATCGGAGCTAATCAAAGGACCTCACATAACTGACAAGTGTGCCTGCAAAGGCTTTCTCAGTTGAAAGTAGGCTGGGCTTGCTTGAGGTAGGCCGTTTGCAATAAGCCCAGACTGGCGTAAGAAATAATAGTTACTTGAGATCAGGGTAAGTAACGTTTTGTAAGTGATTTTAGAGTTAAACGAGCATGATTTTGCACTCGCGGGTTGTAACAATTTCACTGACGAAAACGATGTCGTCTCGAACATTTCCTTTCTGTTCGTACATTATTTTGGTGTACCTGTGAAGTATGTAGTGGTGACGACTAATTAATATTTACAATAACTTCGATACCCTCTTACTGACTGAAATAACATTTTAAGTTTATACTAACACCTAAATGATATGATGAAAGTCCGTTCTACTTTGTTATTGTTATCCCACTGAAGTATGAGTTTGGAGCTGGAAGTTCAAAATGAAAACATTGGAACAAGATTTTATTAGTAAAGAATACATTTAAAAAAATGTTTTTATTTTATCATTTTTACCTACATTTACAAAAATAAAAGTGAACATATTCTGTTCATTTTATTCATTCATTTATTATTAAATGATCAGCAGGAAGAGGGGAATAGCTCATCAGTCACAAATAGGGGCTCAGGTTAGCCGAGTTAAAGCGTTGACCTTAATCTCACTTGGTAAACCTAGAGTGGACAGTTCGATTCTCGCCTGGGCAAAGGAAATTATTTAGTGACGAAATTCATTAAATAACATCCTAAGTCACACCCTGGCTAGAAAAGGGTGGTAACCTGTAGACAACTTGTCCCAAGTAGCCTGAGTTGCAAAGAGTGGACGTTAATAAATAATAATAATAACAAGTCAAATAGCCCAATGTAGTTCTTTATTTCTTCCAGAAAGAAAACAAACAAGCCGGTTTACAAAAATTGTAATTGATTCACAACTAGTTTTAGAATTTAAACTTGTGTGTGCGTGTGTGCGTGTGCGTGTGTTGTGTGTAGATTTGAAGGGACCTCATTTTCGTCATGGACATGTTCGAATATCGCATCATGAGTCATCAACCACAAATAGATGATTTCCTTAATGGGATCTGCCAAAAAGAAGGAACCCTTTAAGTAATTCATTCCGATTGCATGAAGTGTGCGAAATAAATGAGCATTTAATAAAATAAGTTAACATTACGTATTAGCAGATTTCCCCTAAGGAACATCAGCTATTGAGGTCGTACTCCTGACGCGGTTTTCGAAATTTTTCTTGAAATGTCCATCGATCCTACCCAGGAGATGACGAAAATGAGGTCTGTTCAAAACTGTGTGTATATATATATATATATATATATATATATATATATATATATATATTTATTTATGCTCTAGCGGTCGCAATTTTTGTTTTATTTTTACCAAACTTGAAATATAATCGTTTTATACAAAAAGACAGATCAAGTACGTTAAAGGATGAAATCGGAACAGGGGAGGGGGGTTTAGACGGGAGAATTTCGAACATTCTTAATATCTCCGTTATTCAGCGTCGGATCGAACAAATTTAATGTTCTATAAATGTTGTTATGTAATTGTTTCAATATCTTGATTATTAACAGAGTTATTAGCATTTTTTGGTATTCGGTCTGCAGTAAACCCCCACTCCTACTCATCTCATGTTAACAATATTCTATTACGTTATGAAGCATTTTATTTCGATTTTAAATACCAAATATTGTTCTCATTGACCTTTTAATTTTTGAGATAAATGCAAAAATGTGACGCACTTGGGAAATCTGCTTAGTTAACGCAGCCCCTGCGAGACGGACTTTTCTATCCAGGATGGAACTAAGGATTTTATTTAATAAGTTCGTCACTAAATAAATCCCTACTGTCTAGGTTAACCAAGAATCTACCAGATTAACACACGTCTCTAGGTTGAAGAAGTGAGATTAAGATGGTTCGTTAATGAAAACAATAACAGTAATTTGCTTATATGAATGTGTTCAGGCCCTACTGGACTTCTGACAGTAAGAGTCGGATAATACGATGAGGAGTTATTGCAGAGAGTTCGTCTAGGCCTCATTATTATCGCCAGAGCATATTAATTATTTTCTTTGAAAGCAAGATGTTAATCATAGTTTTGAGATATGTCTAATTTTTAACTGGGTCAGCCTTGTTGTGTGCTACGTTCCGTGCGTAATAGGCTCCATCTATGCCGTACCAAGTGGCTGTGACGTAAGGCGCGAGGTAACAAATACTCGGAAGAGGCTGGAAGCTGTGT
>CM032231.1:26090000-26202500 GCA_019009955.1 Riptortus pedestris
ATTGCAAATTAAATTTACTATAAATTTTGTTCTATACATTTATTCTGTAACTTTAATATTAACCGACATATTTGCATTTGTATTGTGTGTGTGGTCAGCAGGAGTGGTCTATGTTCGGGACTTTCCGCCAAGACTAGGGTAGCCCTTTCCGTATTTGTTCATCCCTCGTGAATAGGTTTAGAGGTTTCTTACTACTACAGTTGTTATTAGGCAGATTTCTCTATTGTAAAACTTCACGTGGGAAATCTGCTTAGTTTACGCAGCCCCTGCGTGACGGAGTTTTTGTGTATTTTATTCCGTACATTAAAACGAAGACAAATAAATAAACAAAATGAAACGATTTATTATTAATTTAATGTAATACTTGCTGTATAATTGAGTTTTATAACCTATAATGGGGGTGACGGACTTTCAATAAATCCACCACGTTTAATAACTGGAATTTCTATTTCAGCTATTCTATCACAAATCTGACCACACTTAAAGTATATTTCATGTCTTATTTACTTATGGCATTTAAGAGAACAACAAGGAGGTCATATGACTAACATTCGATAGCTTGCGCCGCATTTAACCCCAGAAAGTTCAATTTATTATCTATTTTTTGATTAATTCTGTTTTCTTTTCTTTCTTATGAGTTTAAATCTCCACGCTTGCGTAAAAGAATTTGGTATCTCTTATTGAAATATCTTTAAAAAAATTCACAGTATATGCTGTACTGGATAACGTACTAATAAAAATGCGTAAATAACACAAGCTTGTTGTATTCATAGCTGAGAAATATTGTGTGTAAGTGAATATAACTAGTTTTCCAATAATGATGGTTTCGCATTTGACACCGGACAAGAACTGACTGTGAACTATGGAGAGTAAATTCATTGATCGCTTTTTAATAGGATTCATGCTAAATTTAACACTTCAACTTAACCAGAACATTATTTTATTATTTATTATCAAAATCTTTGCATTTTTTATGAACTTCTTTTAGACAAAAGACTTACGCCACTATGTTTCTCAGCTATGCATTTGTTCTACATAGTTTCTCATCAATGAAATATACAATATTATTGTAAATTATATCTGGACTAATTTTCCTTTATATTCTTCTTTACAATTTATTTTTTATCTAATCCGTTTTTCATCAACTATTAAAGTTGTGACTTTCTTTTATACGACTAAGAAAGACAGTGCAATTTCTATTTTTTTTTTTTTTTTAGGTGACTGATATAATACAGTGAATAAATAAACTAAGTAATTGGCAAAGGGGTATAAAATTGTGTTAGCATTAACATACTTATTGTCAAAGGATAGTGACCGATGGTGGCTACCGGAGTTAGCTTATATTATTTTTAATTGGAAGTTTTATTTAAAAAAGAAGATGCTGCCCTTAATATAATTACGATCCAAACATAGTTCTAATTTTTACTTTAAGAAGGGCTACCAGATATCCTGATCCCCCTTTGTTGATTATTAAATAAAAAAGCTGAATTTCAACCCAAATTAATTTCATCTTATAATTAATATTTTAGACATTATTATACTGACCATATCATATTTCAATTAAGATCTTCTTTGGAAAATTATTAAGCTTTTTTAAATTAAATCCTTCCCGCCATATATGTAATAAATTGTTTTAAGCAATGCTAGAAGCAAGTTCCCATGTAGAATTCAAATACAGGTTTTGTATTTCTTAAGAGTAGTTAACTGTCAAACAAACAGTCTGTGCGTAGCTTTCAGAGAAGTTAGATATAGATTTTCATTGGGATATATATGTTACAGCTAATATCCAATAATTCCAAATAAAAATAATGTGTTTTCTGATGTAAGGAAAATTTAATTGAAATGAACGACGAAATGGCGGTAAAGAATTCATAACTTTATTGTGTGCTAGCAGTACTCTGTGCGCGTTGCTACTCCACCAACTAAAATACTAAATTACGATAATGATGTAAATTATAAAAGTTACTGTAAATTAAACATCTTTTGGCGTGTGCACCGCCAAAAAAGCAGGAAACGAAATATGAGAATTTTTCATTTCATGGCTCCCTAATAACCCCCACTCCTGTTCGTTCTAAAAAGGTTAATATAGCTTATAGTCAAAAATACGGAGTTTCGTTGATTTCGATTTAGTCTTTCGTGTCCTATGACATTGCTGGCCCCTTCTATAGTTTTTCGTGTATACCTCATTTATACTTCATCAAAAGCTACTTTAAATAACACAATAAACAACTTTTGTTATGTGCATAATTGCCGAAAAACAAATAGGAAACGAAATATCGCTATTTTTTATTTCTGACCTCCCTTATAACCCAGACTCCTGTTCATACCACGAAATTTTAAAATAGCTTATAATCAGGGAGGTGTTAGTACCAAATCACATACGGAGTTTCGTTTAGACCGGTTGTGTCCTTTGTGCCATATAAAATTGTTGACTCCCACTATAGTGTTTAGCAGGTAACTCATTTATATTTCGGTATACGACAAAAGAGTATATTACAAAAGTTACTCTAAATAACAAAATAAACAACTTTTGTTTTGTGCATATTTGCCGAATAAACAATAAGAGATAACCCCCACTCCTGTTCGTCTCAGAGAATACTAATATAGCCAGATACCTAGCCTGAGTTAGTAGTAAAATACATACCAAGTTTCATAAAATTCGGTTCAGCCGTTTACGAGTCTATAAAGGACATACACAAAAACATTCATTTTTATATATAAGATAAATTGAAGGCGATTAATATCTTAAAAAATGAACATCCATTTTATGCAAATAGGAGTTGATAATGATATTATTCTAGTCAGGGTGAAACTAGGGATTTTATTAATTCTGTAAATAGTGTGGCCACCGGGGGAATCTAAGATATGATTCAGGGGCTGCGTTAACTAAGCAGATTCCCACGTGTATCACTTATTCGCATTTATCTCAAAACTAAAAAGTTCAATCAGAACAATATTTGGTATTTAAGCTTGAAATAAAGTGCTTTATAATATTGCAGCTTATTGTTAATATATGATGAATAGGAGTGTGGGTTAACTGAAGGCCGAAAACAAATATCTCTGTTAATAATCAAGATAAAAAACATACATATCAACATTTATAGAACATTACATTTGCAATATCATTGTTTCAATACACGTTTTCGGTCCGATGTATAATAACGAAGATATTTCGAATTTCGAAATTTTGCTCCTCTAACCTCCCCCCACCCCTCCCACAGTGCGATATAAACCGTTAATGAACTTGTTCTTTCTTTTACTGAAAATGCTTATATATCGAGTTTGGTAACAATTAAACAAAAATTGCGACCGCTAGAGCAGTAACAGACAAATATATAGATAGATAGATTCTCGTCATCTGCTAGTTAAGATCGATGAACATTTGAGGAAATTTTTCAAAAATCTAGTCATGCGGCGCTACAGCCTCAGTAGTAGATTCCCCTTAAATGAATTCTGCTAAAAGGATCCCTAAAATAAGATTTAAAAGTCCTTCACGCAGGGGCTGCGTAAACTAAGCAGATTTCCCACTTGAAGTTTTGCAATAGAGAAATCTGCCTAATAACAACTGTAGTAGTAAGAAACCTCTAAACCTAAAACATTATTTAGGGCGTAATAACCCAGTAGTCTCTAGCCCCAAAAAACAGTTAACCTAACCTCTAAACCTATTCACGAGGGACGAGTAGTTATGGAAACGGCCGTCAGAGCTCTCGGCGGAAAGTCCGAACATGGCCTACTGGTGACCACACGCAGATTACAAATGCAAATATCTCGGTTAATACTAAAGATAGAGAATAAATGCATGTAACAATATTTATGTTACCTTTTATTTGCAATAAAGTTGGTTCCATACAATTTTTCGATCCAACTCATAATAAAGGAGATAATTATAATTTTTGACATTCCCCCCTTCTAAACCCCCCTCCCTAAATGTCCGATTTCAGCCATTAACGAACTTGATCTTTCTTTTTACATAAAATGATTAAATACCGAGTTTGGTGACGATTAATCAAAAATTGCGACCGATAGAGTGTTAACACACAAATATATATATATATATATATATATATATATATATATATATATATATATGTCTATATATATATATATATAGTTTTGAACGGACCTCATTTTCGTCATCTCCTGGGTAGGATCGATGGACATTTGAAGAAAATTTTCGAAAATCGCGTCATGAGTACGACCTCAATAGCTGATCTCCCTTAAGGGAAATCTGCTAAAACGCATTAAGGAGAGAGAAGTGTTGTAGAATGATAGGCGTGAAAAATTATTTTAATCCAAGTGGCTGCTATGGTGAGCCTATTAAATCATTTAACGCTTATAGTGCAAATTGTACGTGATAATTTCATCAAGCAAAGCTTTGCCATTTCGTTCCATGCTTTAAAGGTAAGGCAATATTAATGAGACGTTTCTCGGAAGGCTGAATGCATTGGAATCAGTATTCTCCCGAGAGTTAGGTTGACCCTCATTTGAAGTCTATCAGGGCTGTATGGTGGTAAGCCATGACCTGCCTCTGATATTCTGCTTATCTAGTACTTCATCATGAGGGTGCCTCGTCAAGTCACATTCCCATTCGTGAAAGGTAGCCCATAAGGAAACAAATTGGGGTCGCTAATACGTTAATTTGTTACCATTCTTCGTTCTACTCTTCAGAAAATTAAAAAAAAATAAAAATAATTAATTAAATTAAAATAATTCTTAACTGAAATTCCACGCTCTTTGTACATATTTTTTTTGTACGCTTGCTTTATATTTTATCAGGTTTATCAATTAAAAATGGAACAAAAATTTTCCCCTAAACATACAAAAAGTCCGTCACGCAGGAGTTGCGTAAACTAAGCAGATTTCCAACGTGAAGTTATACAATAGAGAAATCTCCATACGAGTGCCAATCAGTTACGGAAACGGCCGAACTAGCTTTTGGCGGGAAACTCACTCGTGCGTTATCCGCCCCATGTAATAAAAGTGCAAATATCTCGGTTAATATTCAAGACAGAGAATAAATGTATACAACAAAATTTATAGTAAATTTAATTTGCAATAAGATTGGTTCTATTCACTTTTTAGATTCGACGTGTGGTAACTGAGATATTTCGAATTTTCGAAAATCTGCCCCTCTAACCCCCCCCCCCCCTCCCACTGGTCCGATTTCAGCCATTAACGAACTTGATCTGTCTTTTTGCATAAAATGTTTAAATATCGAGTACGGTAACGATTAAACAAAAATTGCGACCGCTAAAGCGTTAACAGACAAATATATATATATATATATATATATATATATATATATATATAACTTTGAATGGACCTGATTTTCGTCATCTCCTGGGTAGGATCGATGGACAATTGAAGAAATGTTTCGAAAATCGCGTCATGAGTACGACCTCATTAGCTGATTTCCCTTAAGGAAAATCTGCTAATATACACTCAGTCAGTTTTGACTTATGTTTGGCAGGATCTGTAGATACTTAAAGATTATTCGGAGAAATCACCTCTTACAACAACCTCAATAACCCATTTTAGCAGATTTCCCTTAAGGGAAATCAGCTATTGAGGTTGTACTCATGACGGAATTTTCGAACTTTTTCTTCAAATGTCCATCGATCCTACCCAGGAGATGACGAAAATGATGTCCGTTCAAAACTGTATACATATATATATATATATATATATATATATATATATATATATATATATATTTTTATATATATATATATTTTATATATATATATATATTTTATATTTATTGTTTGATCGTTACCAAACTCGATATGTAGTCGTTTTATGTAAAAAGAAAGATCAAGTTCGTTAACGGCTGAAATCGGCCCAGTGGGAGGGGGGGGTTTAGATGGGAGGATTTTTGAAAATTCGAAATATCTCCGTTACTATACGTCGAACCGAAAAATTGTACAGAATCAAACTTATTGCAAATTAAATTTACTATAAATATTGTTATATACATTTATCCTCTATCTTGAATATTAACCGAGATAATTGCATTTGTATTCTGCGTGTGGTCACCAGTAGGCTATGTTCGGTCTTTCCGCCGAGAGCTCTGGTGGCCGTTTCCATAACTATTCGTCCCTCGTGAATAGGTTTAAAGGTTAGGTTAACTGTTTTTTGGGGCTTGAAACTACTGGGTTATTACGCCCTAAATAATGTTTTAGGTTTAGAGGTTTCTTACTACTACAGTTGTTATTAGGCAGATTTCTCTATTGTAAAACTTCACGTGGGAAATCTGCTTAGTTTACGCAGCGCCTGCGTGACGGACTTTTTCTTAAAGGACATTTGATGAAATTGAAATAAACAGTTATAGAGCGTTTACATTGCAATGAAAATTACTGATTAAGCCATATAATTCTTTGTAAGTTTGACATTTAGAGATTAAATATGCTAAACAAAAAAAATTATTTTTTCGTGATATAATGTATTTTATGTCAGTTGCAAAATTAAGATTATTTGCGTACTTTAGTTTTAAAGAACTTCAATTTTATTTATTATGTATTTATAATTTTTTTTTATTTATATATTTGACTAGAGATATTAATTCGACTATTTGTGAATCTATGTCCAAAATAAGTTCATGGCCTTTAATGAATATTTCCTACAAATAATGTATATGAAATTCTCTTCACAAGACCACAAAGACTTTTTCAATCCTTGACATACTAATTAAAAGAATGTAGACACGATAATTTTATGTACATATGCTGCTAAATGTGACATGTTATGTTTATGTTTTTTTTTTTATTCTTTAGTTCTGTTATTAATTTTTATTTTATTATTTTCCCCAGAACTGATTTATAAAATACAAGCGGCTATCAGAAAGGTACGTAAATTTTTAATTCGAGTTCTTCTGATATTTTTTAAAGTGTACTCATTATACTTGTAGCAAGCTATCGCTCGTTCAATGTGTTGTAAAAAATAATTAAAGATATACTCTACAAATGGTCAAAATAGTTCACTGAAACTAACTGGTGAGTTAATGGAATCAAAATGTAGGCAAGTTAAATCAACTTTTAACATGTCATGAAGACGCTGGACAAAAGTGTGATACAAAAACCACAAGGCATTTTTATTAGATCCACAAGATGAAAATGAAATAAAGTCCCGCTGTTTTGAAATCAAGCACAAACTTGCTGAAACAAAATTATATAGTACCCCCTTAATGAAATTCTAATACTCGTAATACCTCAGAACGAAAAATTTAGAAATTCGAAACTTACCGCAGGTTTAATATTTATAAAAATACATCTTAAATAATATATTAGCTATTTCATACAATTTTAAATTATTTTTTAACAGATTTCCTTTATGGGAAATGATCTATTGAGATCCGTTCAAAACTATATATATATATATATATATATTTAATCGTTACCAAACTCGATATGTAGTCGTTCTATGTAAAAAAGAAAAATCAAGTTTGTTAACGGCTGAAATCGGAACAGGGGGAGAGGTTTAGACGGGAGGATGTTCGAAAATTCGAAATATCTCCGTTACAATACGTCGGATCGAAAAATGGTATAGAATCAATCTTATTGAAAATTAAATTTACTGTAAAATTTGTTATGTACATGTATTCTCTATCTTGAATATTATCCGAGATATTTTTATTAACTGTAACGGTCGAGGTGAGATCGGATATCTTCGGGTATAGTCGTGAGTTTCCGTCAAGAGCTAGTGCGGCCGATTCCGTAACTGTTCGGCTCTCGTGAAATTTCGCTATTGAAAAACTTCACGTGAGAAATCTGCTTAGTTTACGCAGCCCCTGCGTGACGGACTTTTTTAAAAATTAATATGCTCATTTTTTGTACAACTATGTGCGAGTTAAAAGATTTTAACGGGAATGATCGGCGAGAGAGAATATATATTCTGTAAAAATATTTACTCTGTTTTGTGATAACGGGGAGGGCGCTCATAAAAATAACTCCCATCAAAAACATTTGTTACACGAAGGCTTAGACCTGTCAATATAACAAAACAGGTTTCAAGTGCACTCGGATAAAACTGTCAAAAAGATGTTTATCAACGTTATGATAAATAATATTTTTATTCGTCTACTGCATTTTAAATTTTTTTATCATGTTTCTTTAACCCATTATAGGTTATACCACTCAATTATAGCGCAAGTATTACATTAAATTAATAATAAACAGTTTCATTATGTTTATTTATTTGTTTCGGAATAAAATACATAAAAAGTCCGTCATGCAGGGTCTGCGTAAACTAAGCAGATTTCCCACGTGAAGTTTTACAATAGCGAAATCTGCCTAATAATAACAGTAGTAGTAAGGTATCTCTAAACCTATTCAAGAGGGACGAACAGTTACGGAAACGGCCGCACTAGCTCTCCTCGGAAAGTCCCGACTCCTGCCGACCACGCACACAATACAAATGAAATTATCTCGGTTGATATTCAAAATACAGAATAAATTTATAGAACAATATTTATTGTAAATTTAATTTGCAATAAGATTGATTCTATACAATGTTTCGATCCGATGCATAATCTGCTGAAATATGTCGAATTTTTAAAAGTCTCCCTCTAAACTCCCCCTCCCACTGGTCCGATTTCAGGCATTAACGAACTTGATCTTTCTTTTTACATAAAACGATTAAATTTCAAGTTTGATAACGATCAAACAAAAATTACGACCGCTAGACCGTTAACAGACATATATATATATATATATATATATATATATATATATATATATATATATATAATTTTTAACGGACCTTATTTTTCATCTCCTGGGTAGATCATCACCTGATTTCCCTTAAGGGTGGGAAATCTGCTAAAACTGAATGATTAACTTTCCTGAAGTGCTGTTTTTTCCACTAGAAAAGTGTTGGTTACTTGTGATAGTGAGTGATATTGTCGAATATTAATTTTCCTATGAGATTCCTATATAGACAAATTTTTGGCATTTAACAGGCAGATTTTCAGGAGAAAACCCGAAAATTAATTCTGAACACAAATATATTCCGTTCCGAGAAAACAATACTGATCGTTCTGGAGAAAGATCAGGAAATCCGCTTTCGGCCAGTAACGTCCGAATAAGTCTGGGCTTTTTTGTATAGACTATAATATACACATTTGTATAGAACTGCCAATTTGTTTGTGATACAAGTCTGTTTCTTTATGGTTACTCTTGTTTATTGTCAAGTAGTTCTTAGTTAAATACTTTTCTGCGTTTCCTTTTTACATCCTCCGATGAAATTTAAGGAGTTTCAAGGAAATATCTGATATCAGGCGCATGACGTAAGCCGTTATACAATCAGGAAAAGGGGCGCGTAACCTGTAGAGGTCCCCATATCGGACAGCCTGCCTACGGGTTTTACTGACGTCCGGAAGTCGGTCAGGATAACAGCTTCCACTACTGACCAGATCAACTCAACAACAGGTCAGTGCTTTCGATTCCTGATGCTATTCCATAAATGCTGACCCCTTGACCATTATATATAGATAACATTATGCAGTTAGTAGTGTATATATATATATATATATATATATATATATATATATATATATATATATATATATACATGTCTGTTTACACGATCACAATTGTGTCTTATCGTTACCAAACTTGATATATAATCGTTTTGCCCCATACTAGTCCCACAAAATGCATGAGAACCATGCCCCATATTAGTCCCACAAAATGCATGAGAACCATGCCCCATATTAGTCCCACAAAATGCATGAGAACCATGCCCCATATTAGTCCCACAAAATGCATGAGAACCATGCCCCATATTAGTCCCACAAAATGCATGAGAACCATGCCCTATATTAGTCCCACAAAATGCATGAGAACCACGTCCCATATTAGTCCTACAAAATAGACGAGAAGCATGTCCCATATTAGTCCTACAAAATGCATGAGGACCATTCCCTATATTAGTCCCACAAAATACATGAGAAACATGCCCCATATTAATCCCACAAAATATATAAGAACCATGTCCCATATTAGTCCCACAAAACATACGAGAACAATGTCCCATATTAGTCCCACAAAATATATGATTAACATGTTCCATATTAGTCCCACAAAATATACGAGAACCATGTCCCATATTAGTCCCACAAAACATACGATACCTTATCCCATATTAGTCCAACAAAATATACGAGAACCGTGCCCCATATTAGTCCAACAAAATATACGAGAACCATGTCCCATATTAATACCACAAAATATATGATTAACATGTTCCATATCAGTCCCACAAAATACACAATATGGGACATGTTAATCATATATTTTGTGGTATTAATATGGGACGTGGTTCTCATGCATTTTGTGGGACTAATATGGGACATGGTTCTCATATATTTTGTGGGACTAATATGGGTAATGGTTCTCATATATTTTGTGGGACTAATATGGGACAATGAGGGGTTCACTTGTATTTGGTAGTATCACATATCTTCCACTTAATGCTACTATGCTAATCGGGAAAACATAAATTTCTTCTAAGCTATTTTTAATCAAATGCATGTAAGCATTAGTTAAACTTGACTTTGTGATTTACACTAGAGATTCGTACCTTTATTCGGTGGAATACATCTCCCCAAGGAAAAGCCCGCGTTGACTAAATTAACTTAAGAGAAGATTAGGTAGGTTTTTGTGCCTGTGTGTATTTACACAGCAAGCGCTCAATATCACGGTCTGTTTAACACTTTAAGGAATATATTTGCATTGAGAAGATGAAGAAACCCTCTTTCTCAATATTTCGACTTACAACGTTACTCGTTTTACATAAGTTCGGTTGGATTCATTAAGAATCAGCATAACTAGGCTACGACCAACTGTGAACCGATACTAATGAGTACCTTAAATCAGCTATTGAAGTTGTACTCATGATGCGATTTTAGACATTTTTCTTCCATGTCCATCGATCCTACCCAGGAGATGACGAAAATGAGGTCCGTTCAAAACTGTATATATCTATCTTTCTATATATATTTGTCTGTTACTCCTCTAGCGGTCGCAGTTTCTGTCTTATCATTTTTAAACTTGCTATATAATCGTTTCATACAGAAAAAAATATCAAGTTCGTTAACGGTTGAAATCGGACCGGGGGGAGGGGGGTGGTTTAGAGGAGGAGAATTTCGAATATTCTTAGTATCTCCGTTATTATGCATCGGGTCGAAACATAGTATAGAACCAATTTTATTGCAAATGTAATGTTCTAAAAATGTTTTTTTCTGTAATCGTTGAATAATGGTAACATTACTAAACTGAAATGAGTGAAGAAAGTGAAACATTTTGCAATAGAGCGAAGGAAGTGAATTGCCTTCTTAATTAGTAATAAGTATAAATTAAAAAATAATTTGAAGTTGGAAATTAAATGCTTTTAAATGTTCCTTAACATTGTAAGAATTTATTTTAACAAAATAAATTGAAATGTGAATGAATTATTGGTGGAAATACTCAATATATTTTAAAATTTAAATATAATAAGAATTACCTTCCTTGTTTATAACCTGCACTTGTTTATAACTGCACTACTTCACGATCATTTCTAGTTGTTTTATTCCTATGCTTATAAACTTTCACAACCATGCTTATAACCTACCAACAGCAAACCATAATCTTCACAACATCCTAATTTTGTTCATATTCTGGTTAGATCTGATCATGTATTACACGATTACAGAAAAAATTTAATATTACACTCGTGACGAAAGTAGAATTTACAACTCTCGTGAAATTACCACACTCGCTTCGCTCGTGTGGTTAAACGTTTCACTCGAGTTGTAAAATGATCTACTTTCGTCACTTGTATAATAAATAACTATTATTTGCGTTTTTTCACTATCTTCATTATTAACCGAGACATTTGCATTTGGTAGTTTTCGGCTTTCAGTAAAGCCCCACTCCTACTCATCTCATATTGACAATATGCTATTATGTTATGAAGTACTTTATTTGAAGTCTATATACCAAATATTATTATCATTGAACGATTACGTTTTGAGATAAATACAAATAGGCAACGCACGTGGGAAATCTGCGTAAACTAAGCCAATGCGTGACGGACTTTTTTTTTGCAATTTACTAGTGATACAGTAATCAATCCTTAATGAAAATCATATCTACCGTGTAAGACCTATGTATTACATAATATGAAATACGTTTCTTCCAGTCCTCAGTTTGCACCCACTCCCTTTGGTGGAATCTTTACATTTAAATAAAAGTCTGGTGTGGCCAGCATTTTATTTTTTCATATTCCTGATATTACACTAAAACACAGTGTATGTTTTCCTACATTTCATTTAATTTATTACCCCTTTGAAGTAACCCCTCGAGGGGAGTTTTATTTGCTAAAAGTCCCGTACAGTCGAGTACACCACGTGTATTTAATATACATACAAAACCAGATATTTCTTAATCTATAGTCCCGCCCTGGCTAGATAAGGGTTGTAACCTGTAGATAAACCGCCGCAATTAGTTCTAGTAAAAAAAAGTTTTACAAAATAATAATAAAAATATCTCAATTCAGTTTTTTTAAACTTTAAAAGAATAAAAATAATTTATTATTTAAAGTCAATATTATTTCACTCTGAAGTGTCATACGATTTCTCCGTTCCTATGCATCAAAATATGATATAGAAAATAATTGTCAGGTACTAAATAACACCTCTATATATTTTATAGGAAATGTCGATTTTAGCAGATTTCCCTTAAGGCCCTTGAGGCCGTACTCATGACGCGATTTTCCAAAAATTTATATATATATATATATATATATATATATATATATATATATATATATATATATATATATATTTGTCTGTTAACGCTCTAGCGGTCGCAATTTTTGTTTGATCGTTACCAAACTCGATATTTAAACGTTTTATATAAAAAGACAGAGCAAGTTCGTTAAGGGCTGAAATCGGACCAGCGGGAGGAGGGGGGGTTTAGAGGGGGATTTTCGAAAATTCAAAATATCTCCGTTACTATACGTCGGATCGAAAAAGTGTATAGAACCAATATTATTGCAAATTAAATTTACTATATTGGTATAAATAAATTCTCTATCTTGAATATTAACCGAGATATTTGCATTTTTATTGAGTGTAATGGACGAGCTATGGTCGCTTCTATTAGTTTTCACCGAAAGCTAGTTCGGCCGTTCCCGTAACTGTTCGGCACACATATGGAGATTTCTCTATTGTCTAACATTACAAGGGAAATCTTCTTAGTTTACGCATCCCCTGCGTGACGGACTTTTTTTTATTTTTGCTTTCTAAACGTCCCTTCGGCTTGGCCAATTTCAATGAAAAAAGTAACTTAACTCGTAACTAGATGTTACTACTATCCTAAATTTGAATTGACTTGAAGGATAGTCAAGATAGAGTCAGGGAGGGTGATCAACGGATGATTCCGTTTGAAATCTTTCCCGATTATATTAATTCCTCTTCAAAAAAGTGATATATAACTCAGAGTATCATTTTCAGCTTGTACTTTATGGCTTTTTTACACTTTAGTATTTTTAAAATAAAACAAATAATGATAGTTTGCGAAGTCTGCTTAGCGTACGCAACCCCCGGCGACGTCTGAGAAGGGACCTGGGAGAGTGGCCATTCAGAATGGTATCTGAATTACCAACGATAGAGATCTTCAGAGAATGCTTGCTTCCCAGCAACAATGGAGAATGTGAACTTCTCAAGGAACTCATTTTACTTCCTGTTTATATGGGATATTGCCTCATTTCCGCTAGCGCCGTTTATATCTCGTAGGAAGTAGAGCAAAAGTTCCATACACTAGGGAATTAGGACTGTAAATAATGTTTTAAAGCGTGCTTTCTTTATTACACTTGGGACACCGGTTTACCTAGATAAGATGGATAGTGTTAAATATCAGCATAATGTGCTTTTTACAGATTTTCCACGAGAGAAAGCAGCTATTCAGGCTGTATTCTAATGCCCATCGATCCAACACTTTTCGAATAACAGAAATACCCAATCAGAAAATTTAGTTTTATTATGTTCTCAAACATATTCGCCATGAGCTACCATGAATATAATATTCACAGATATGAAGACAAACATAATTCACGTATTCCCCAGGTTAATAAAAAGTCCGTCACGCAGGGGCTGCGTAAACTAAGCAGACGTAAAGTTATACAATAGAGAAATCTCCATACGAGTGCCGACCAGTTACGAAAACGGCCGACCTAGCTTTTGGCGGGAACGAATAGAAGCGACCATAGCTCGTCCATTACACTTAATAAAAATACAAATATCTCGATTAATATTCAAGATAGAGAATAAATGTACTCGTATATAACAATATTTATAGTAAATTTAATGTTCAATAAGATTGGTTCTATACAATTTTTCGATCCGACGTATAGTAACGGAGATATTTTGAATTTTCAAAATATCCCCCTTTAAACCCCCCCCCCTCCCACTGATCCGATTTCAGCCATTAACAAACTTGATCTTCCTTTTTACATAAAACGATTAAATATCGAGTTCGGTACCGATCAAACAAAAATTACGACCGCTAGAGCGTTAACGGACAAATATATATATATATATATATATATATATATATATATATATATATATATATATATATATAACTTTGAACGGACCTCATTTTCGTCTTCTCCTGGGTAGGATCGATGGACATTTGAAGAAATTTTTCGAAACTAGCGTCATGAGTACGACCTCAATAGCTGATTTCCCTTAAGGGCAATAGGAATCTATTTAGTGACGGACCCATTAAATTATATCCTTAGTCCCACCCGGGCTAGAAAAGAGTAGTGACCTGTAGATAACCCGTCCCAATTAGCCATAGTAGCATAAAGTAGACGTATGTAAATAAATATAAATATATCAGCTTGCAATAAGATTGGCTCTATACCATTTTTCGATCCGACATATAATAACGGAGATATTTTGAATTTTCGAAATTCCCTCCTCTAAACCTCCCTTTCTACTTGTCCCATTTCAGCCATTAACGAACTTGATCTTTCTTGTTACATACAACGATTAAATATGGAGTTTGGTAACGATCAAACGAAAATTGCGACTGCTAGAGCGTGTGTGTGTAGATAGAAAAAGAAAACCACCAAAAAAAAACAGGTATACTAGTTCATATTTGTGCATATGAAAAATGGGGTCCATTTAGATTTGCCACACGTACCGTACAGCATAGTTCGTCAGATATAATTAATTTATTGTACAATACATTATTAATAGAAATATAATTTAATGTACATATATATATATATATATATCTATATATATATATATATATATATATATATATATATATACACTATAACTTTCATATATGCTTGAACGGGCTTAGGTCAAACTAAATAAAAACCAGCACCCTTTAATTTTTATATTTTGCCCTTGTATGCTATGAATCTGAGCGAATCTTGTCAAGCTTTATGCCCCCGGAGGGATTACAGAAGGGCAAACTTTAGAATGTAAAAAATGTAAAAGGAAACTGATTTCTTTTTATTGAGGTTGGCAATAGCTCCGTGAAAGTTCTGAGGTCAATAAGTAAATTCATGTAAAGTGGGATTGTGGGTTTTTATGTCCAGTTTAAACCAATACAACTATAACAAAATAAATAGAAGTTTTAGCAGATTCCCCTTAATGGAAATCAGCTATTTGAGGTGGTACTCTTGACGCAATTTTCGGTAAATATCTTCAAATGTCCATCGATCCTACCCAGGAGATGACGAAAATGAGGCCAATTCAAAACTATATCTGTGTATCTATATATATATATATATATATATATATATATATATATATATATATATATATATATTTGTCTGTTACCGCTCTAGCGGTCGCAATTATTGTTTAAATATTACCAAACTCGATATTTAGTCGTTTCATGTAAAAAGAAAGATCAAGTTCGTTAATGGCTGAAATCGGACCAGTTGGAGAGGGGGGGGGGCTTATCTCCGTTACTATACGTCGGTTCGGAAAATTATATAGAATCAATCTTATTTCTCTATCATGAATATTAACCGAGATATTTGCATTTTTATTAAATGTGGGCGGATAACGGAGGAGTGTGAGTTTCCCGCCAAAAGCTAGTTCAGCCGTTTCCTGACTGCTCGGCTCTCGTGAAATTTATCTATTGTAAAACTTGACGTGGGAAATCTGCTTAGTTTACGCATGCCCTGGGTGACGGACATTACTTATATTATAACATGTTATTGCTTAAAATACTGTCTGGAAGGCCTTTTTAAAGAAAAATGTAATATTCAGATGGCCCGGCACTATTTTTATAGAGGTTTCTTGTATGGATTTATAATATCATAGAATAAATCTAATAAAAAGTGCATTTGAATGTATTGCGAATATTTGCCGTTGTGGGATGGAAGCGACCTCTAGTCATATCTGGGTTCTCGCCTCCTCGATTTCACTTCCGACCGGCTGACTCTTGTCTAAAGGTTTATCTTCTCCGTTTCCCACTTCACTGGCTATTCCTCAAGGCATTCTTATCAGCGTCCATAGACATTTATACTCCTTCCTCAATGAGCAAGACCGACTCTATCTGTTAGTAATAGTTTTCTCTCTTCTTCGGTTTTTATTAAGTAATACACAATTCCTTTAATTAATTTCTCAACAATGCCCATTTAAATGTATATTTTATTGATTTAAGACTTAGTGGTTATACATTTAATTTTAGCAGATTTCCCCTCAAGGGAAATCTGCTATTGAGGTCGTACTCATGACGCGATTTTCGAAATTTTTCTTCAAATGTCAATCGATCCTACCTAGGAGATGACGAAAATGAGTTCCGTTCAAAACTATATATATATATATATATATATATATATATATATATATATATATATATATATAGATATATATACATATATATATATATATTTCTCTGTTACCACTCTAGCGGTCGCAATTATTGTTAAATGAATACCAATCTCGATATTTAGTCGTTTCATGTAAAAAGAAAGATCAAGTTCATTAAGGGCTGAAATCGGACCAGGGGGTGGGGGGGGGGAGGTTTAGAGGCGGAGAAGTTTAAAAATTCAAAATATCTCCGTTACTATACGTCGAATGGAAAAAAATGTATAGAATCAAGCTTATTGCAAATTAAATGTACTATAAATGATCTTATATACGTTTATTCCTTATCTTGAATAATAATTGAGATATTTGCATTTTTCAGTTTTCAGCCTTAAGCAAACCCCCACTTCTATTCATGTTACATAAACAATACTCGGTTATGTAATAAACAACATTATTCGATGTTTAAATACCAAATATTATTTTCAAGAGACATTTATTATACGAGATACATGCAAATATGTTCTGGTGACCCCCCCACCTATCTTAAGGTTTTGGACTACTTAAATTTTATTGATTGATATAAAAATTATTCTGAATCATTATAAATTACAGTACTAGATATAGTAAATAGTTTTCAATCAAATTAATACGTTATATTCAGATATATTACAGTAATTGTTTTTCTTTCCGGTAAGAAGTTGGCAGAACTGTTTGTTTACATTTCAGATGCTTCCCATCGGAAGGTTTCCTATTATCGTTTGTATTGATTCACTTAATATTCCCGGTGGTGTTGTGCTACCGGTATGTAGATTTATCTAGTATTAAACTTCACGCGGCAAATCTGCTTAGTTTACGCGTGACGGACTTTATTTATTTTATTCCTTCACAAAGCTTATTTAGTTTCAGAAATAACTGGAAAAAAAAGTTCTAATAGATCAATATAATTGAAGAGGGGAGTGCGTTTTTTTTTAACCCCCACCCCCCTAAGAACATTACACGCTTTTTAGCAATTTCCCTTCCAAATACAGAATAAAGTGAACGCATAAGGAAATCGTGTAGGTTTGCCTGCAAAAGGGGTTTTTGTATTTTTTTTTTTTTTTTTTTTTTTTTTTGTAGTATCCCCGAATAAGGCCTAAATCCTTCCGAAAAATTTATTTAGGCGACGCCCTCTTACAGCAAACCTCTCAGGATCTAAGTATTCTTGCGACTCTCTTGTGAAGTATTAAAGCCTGCGTTCCTGATCCGAATTCTTTAACTGCTTGAAGTTTTTTTTTAAACCCCTTTTTATTTTCTTTGTGGACACTTATTTTTTTGGACCCGGTTTTCATACCTAAGTTCAATTGTGTCAACTATATATATATATATATATATATATATATATATATATATATATATATATATATTGTAAATAATTCTTTTCATGGACTAAATACCCCAAATGCACTTTACTCTTTTAAGATTTTACTAGATTTCTCTTAGGGGATATACAATATATTTGACCATTTCAAAACTCAATGGTTAAGAGTTTCATGTTAAACTAAAGATGCAATTCGTTAATGGCTGAAATCAGACTTGTGAGAGGATGTGGGGTTTAGTTTTAATCGAAAAATATCATATAACCAATCTTGTTATTTTCTATAAATGTGGTTTTATACACTTCGTCACTATCTCGAATATTAACCGAGAATTTTGCATTTTAGCAGATTTCCCTGATGGGATGTCAGCTACTGAGGTTCTACTCGTGACGGGATTTACGAAACATTTCCTGGCCTTCTTATTGATCCTTAGCAATTGGTTCCTCTACCATCCAGCATATTCCAGAGATATTTCTTGAAATGTCCATCGATTCAGAGGACCATTCGAAAATGAGGCCCATTCATAACTTTATATATATATATATAGGCGTGTGTGTTAACGCATTGGTCGTAAATTTTGTTGATCGATACAAAACTCGTTACTTAAACGTTTTATGTAAAACTAATGATCAAGTTCGTTAAAGACTGAAATTCTACCGGAGAAGAGGGTGTCCTTAATATTTCCGTTATTATGCTTTGTTATTTTGCCAATCTTATTGCAAATTTAATGTTCCTTAAATGACGTTATGTACGTTAATTCACTATCTTGATTACTAACCGTGATATTTGCATTTTTTTTTTAATTTCGGCCATCAGTAATCCCCCCACTCCTACTCATTTCAAATTAACGAAAAGCTGTTATATTTTGAAGCAAGAATTTTATTTGAAGCCTAAATGCCAAATATTGTTCTTATTAAAATTTACGTTTTGAAATAAATGCAAATATGTTGCGCACGTCGTTTAGTAAACCCTCTCTTTTAGTCATCACACTTTAAATATAAGTCTCTATATTGTAGCGGTAACATACTTTGCCATGGCAACAGATCCAAAGGAAGATTGACAGGAGAAAGGGTTTTCATGCTTGCTAAGTTCCTGGAAAGGCCTAGGCCTAGAAGTTCTGTTATATTTTTATTACTAGATTTTTTTTTTTTTTTTAAATAAAATTAGTGCTTTGTTATAAACTTAACCTTCGTATATTTCTTACTTACTATTCGTATATACAGTTGTGACCCCGACGTGATTTGAACATGCAACCTTCTGATTCCGGGGCCACGATATCATGAAACGTCTTATTCTGTACTTAAATGTCCTGCATCACGTTCAACAGATATTTACGAAACGAGAAACCTGTAAATACGTCAACCATTAAGATTTTATTATCCACCAGCTTCTACTCAGCTGATTTTTTAGCAGATAACCTCTGTCTGTACCTTGATTTTTTTCGCGAAATTTCACGATAACTTTTCGTTTCACATGTCATAGACACCATAACTGCATTTTGTTTCTTTCGAGTCTGTTTGTTTGTTTGTTAGTTTATTTGTTTGTTTGTTACCTTTTCACGCATAAACGGCTGACCAAATTTTATTATTAACAAATCCACAGAAACGGCGGGTATTAACCCTAAACACTGGGACGGGTAAATGTCAAAATATTGTGCAAAGTAAAGCCTTGCCAAATAAATACCATCACCATTCAGCCTCAAATGAATTTCCAAGCGAAGCCGGGTATCTGAGCTTGTATATATAAACATATACACACATATATATATATATATATATATATATATATATATATGTGTGTGTGTGTGTGTGTGTGTGTGTGTGTGTGTGTGTGTGTGTATGTATGTATTTGAGCTGATTTATATTCAGGCAAACCTGCTAAAGAGCCATTCTTGACAGACTAAACTAAAGCTATTTAGCTTGTCCACACTCATACATATAATACTAAACTATATATGCCAGTGCTTCGTATCATACGCAACTGCTTCTTCAATGATGTGTTTAAGCTACTGCGTGACAGATCTATTGATAAGAGCGGTGACCCGGGGGGGGGGGGGAGAAGGGGGGAAGGCATGACCGGCGATTGGTAAATAACCAATTTCCTGTAGACGCTGCCCGCCGAACAACGTGCCATCAGGTCACGTGGCATCATACAGTCGGCAGACCAAACCTATTACTCAATGGTTATATGGCTGTATGTTATACCTTATGACAAATAGACTCATGAACTAATAATATAAATGACTTTTTGAATACAAAAAACCGCCTTGTACGGGTTGAGTTAACTAAGCAGATTTCCCCTGCTGGCATGACACTTGACTGATCTAATCCCGCCCTTATAAATAAAAAGTCCGTCACGCAGGAGCTGCGTAAACTAAGCAGATTTCCCACGTGAAGTTATACAATAGAGAAATCTCCATACGAGAACCGAACCAGTTGCGGCAAAGGGCGGAACTAGCTTTTGGCGGGAAACAGTCATCCGTTATCGCCCCAAATTTAATAAAAATGCAAATATCTCGGTTAATATTCAAGATAGAGAAGAAATGTATAGAACAATATTTATAGTAAATTTAATTTGCAGTAAGATTAATTCTGTACAATATTTCGATCCGACGTATAGTTACGGAGATATATCAAAAATCCTCCGCTCTAACCACCCCCCCCCCCACTGGTCCGATTTCAGCCGTTAACGAACTTGATCTGACGTTTTGCATAAAACGTTTAAATATCGGGTTTGGTAACGATCAAACAAACATTGAGACCACTGGAGCGTTAACAGACACACACACACACACATATATATATATATATATATATATATATATATATATATAATTTTGAACGGACCTCATTTTCGTCATATCTTGGATAGGATCGATGGACATTAGAAGAAAATTTTCAAAAATCGCGTCATGAGTACGACCTCAATAGCTGATTTATTTAACACCTTCACTGCGGAGCCTCGCAGCATATGCGAGGTCCTGAGTCACTCCCTGGTGCGGGCCTCGCATACGTTGCGAGGAGCGTCGCCCCGCTCTCCATTCGTTCTAGAGACCTGAAGGTTGGAGTGGGGAGAACCTCCGCACTCACAAGCATTCAGTAGTGTTCTGACCACCGTCTGGCCAAGTCGTTTGCAGTTTCAAAAATTTTTGCGGTTATTATTTTTTATGGGCCAACTTGTCTCTCCATCAGAGGCTCATTCATTATTGGAGGTCCATATTCCCCTATAGTACCCCTGCTTTCCCTTCAATGATGTCACGAGACACGTTTCTCCCTATACTGAGAAGCCTGCACTTCGTCACAGAACCATAAGACCCGAACGTTGAACATGATCCGCTGTATAAAATTCGGCCTCTGTTAAATTTTTTTGTTGAGAGGATGAAAGAGATATACTACCCCTTTCAAAGAATTAAGTTTGGACGAGTCCATGATGCTTTGGAGGGGTAGGCTATTCTTTCGCCAGTATATCGCTAATAAGCGCCACAAATATGGAATAAAGATTTATATGTTGACTCAACCTGACGGTCTTGTGCTGAAGACGTTAGTCTACTCTGGGCCAACTTGTGGATCCCTTGGCCCAGAGTAGACTAACGTCTTCAGCACAAGACCGTCAGGTTGAGTCAACATATAAATCTTTATTCCATATTTGTGGCGCTTATTAGCGATATACTGGCGAAAGAATAGCCTATCCCTCCAAAGCATCATGGACTCGTCCAAACTTAATTCTTTGAAAGGGGTAGTATATCTCTTTCATCCTCTCAATAAAAAAATTTAACAGAGCCTGACGGTCTTGTGCTGAAGACGTTAATCTACTCTGGGCAAAGGGATCCACAAGTTGGAGGGAAAGGACACTCGTATAAAGTTGTCAGACATTTGGTTGATGACTATCTCGGCCACGGCCATGCCATTTACGCTGACAACTTTTATACGTCTGTCCCCATGGCCCACGAGCTTCTGGATCAGGGTACCTATCTTACTGGCACTCTGAGAAAGACTCGGAAGGGCAACCCAGCTGATATAGTGGGGGCTAAGCTCAAAAAAGGAGAGATACAAGAGAAATTAACTGTTAAGGGTGTGTCCGTTTTCAAATGACGCCACAAACGAGATGTCATTATTATTTCATCGGAGTTTGATGCCCAGATAAAGGCGGTTACGAGCAGGGGGAAGACCGTCGAGAAGTACGAGGCAATTATTAATTATAATAAGTATATGGGCGGTATTGACAGGTTCGATTTATGATTTCATAACCAATTACGAAATAAAGAAATTTCCCATTACTAAACGAAAGTTTCTGTTCAGGTGGTGTATTTTCAGCTATATAAGTTCATTTTGGATCAATATGATTTTCATATAGATCTGTTCCATTATTATGTTTACTTTATATGCATTTGTAACCTAATAATCGTATTTCTTCCTCCCTATGCAACGTATGCAATGTCAGCACACGACAGTGCACTAGGTAGAGAAATACACACAAAATGTTCTGTCTTGAGGGTTTGCCTACCTAATTCACTGCCGTGTGCGGACCTCGCATACGTTGCGAGGTTAAAAAAAATACGATTATCGTTGTTAAAAATGCATAAAAATTACCACAAATAGGTTTTTACTTAGTTTGAACAACTTTAAAACAGAAAACAAAAAAAAAAAAATTCGTTTTTTGGAAGTGATTTTCGATTCGGGCATCCGCAGCGAAAGTGTTAAGGGGAATCTGCTAAAATCCAACTAACAACAATTGTTGCACATTACGTTTTCAACCTGGTTGAGTACACGCAAATTTTCGTGCGTTATGCTTAAAACGATTCTTGGCGAATTTACATTTTATCTGTGGCCTATATCCGTACTCCTAGTCTGATTTTTGGCATACACCACCTTGATATTTAGGCATTATTCAGATAGGACAACATATATATAATTCTACTGTACGTGTGTATGTCACTGAACTTCTAAACGGCTGGACAGATTTGAATGAATTTTTTTTGGGTGACGCGCTGGATGGTTTATATTTACAAATCAGCCCGGTAGATGGATGTAGCAGGAGTGGGGGTTTTAAGTGAGGCCTAAAATTAAAAATAGCGATATTTAGTTTCCTATTGGTTTTTCGGCAAATATGCACAAGATAAAACTAAATATGCATAAGATGAGTTGTTTATTTTGTTCTTTAGAGAAACTTTTGATATATTAACTTGTGTCGTATAACAAACGATTGAACAGAACTTAAAACTCTATATGTAAATTAGCATTAATTCTTCCATGATTATAAGCTATATTCAATGTTTATATAAGGGAGGCCTGAATAAAAAAAATTGTGATAGTTCATTTTCTATTTGTTTTTAGGTAAACGTGCACATAACAAAAATTGTTTTTTGTGTTATTAAAATTAGCTTTTGTTATAAACAAAATATTATTAAATTTAATGTCCTTATCACTTGAATTATGCAGGACAACGTCTGTCGGGTCCGCTAATATATATATGTATATAATATATATGTGTGTGTGTGTGTGAGTGTGTATATATAATTATAAATATGTCTTTTAGCGCTCTAGAGGTCGCAAGTTTTATTTAATCGTTACCAAACTCGACATTTAAACGTTATATGTAAAAATAAAGATCAAGTGCGTTAACGGCTTAAATCGGACCAGCGGGGGGAGGAGGATTAAAGAGGGGATTTCGAAAATTCGAAATGCCTCCCTTGTTATACATCGGATCAAAAAGTGTATTGATGCAATCTTATTGGCAATTTAATGTTATTTGAATTCTAATGTATACTTGGTTACTGTATCTCAAGTATAAATCCAGATATATGCATTTTTTTTCCATTTTCAGCCTTCAGTAAACCCCTTTATTTTTCATTGCACATTAAGAATAAGCCAATATATGATTAATCGTCTTATTTCAAACTAAAGTACCAAATAATGTTTTCAACAAATCTTTTCTAGAAGAGAAACGTTCTGAAGAATCCCTCTTTTGTTCTTGGATTACTAAAATTAGAGTGATAGAGATAATAATGGTTGTGGTTAATTATAAATTACAGTACTAAATATAGTAAATAATTTTCAATTAAATTTATATACTTTGTTCGGATATATTTCAGTAATTCTTTTTTCTTTTCCGTCAAGAATATTTCTATCTATCTATTCAGTTCTGAGAGGTTGGCTGGCCTGTTTGTTTTTAATTCATACGCTTTCCTTTGTGGTGGTTATTAAACTGTAAATTGATTGAATGTTTTCACATTATCTTTTGTGTTTGTTCCCTTAGTATTCACGGTTTTGTTAAGTGTTACCGGTATATAGGTTTTTGTATTGTAAAACTTTACGTGGGAAAATCTGCTTAATTTACGCAGCCCCTGACGGATTTTTAATGAAACTGGTCTAGTTGCTAACTGAATTATTTGTTTTTTGTATCTATTTTATATTTCACAAAACTTCCTCCAGACTCTATTATCACTGAAAGCAATTGTATTTAGTCATGTTCAGATTAAATCTCTTAAATTCCACTGACAATATAATGATAGAAACACTGAAATGAAGGTGAGATATGTTCCCTCCTCTTTAGTCGATTCAACTATTTAACTAATTTTGATCTACAACTTTAATTTTGAAGGGTATTTTGAATTAGAATTTCATGGACAACGGTCATTCTAAAGTTATCCAGTTAAAATACACACACACACACACACACACACACACATAAATTATTATTATTATTTATTTATTGATTCATTTTCAATGTGAAGGAGCCCTGGAGGAAGGGAGTTTATTTGCCATAACCCCCTACATCCATTTGTACATAACATGTGATAGATACATAATAATTTTTTTTTTTAATACAATGAATAAATTATTTTTAAAATAAAATTATTTACAAACAAAAAAAAACAAAAAAAAACAAATGTAGGTTTCAATGATGAATTAAATAATTAAATTAACGGTAGTGGAGTTTTAAATAATTCATACAGTTATACATTTCTTCAGCACACACATACACATATGTGTGTGTGTGTGTGTGTGTGTGTGTGTGCGTGTGCGCGTAGTATGTAATATATGTAAATGAATTATTTTTTTCATGTGTTATCATAGGTCATGCGTAGGATAATACCTAGGCACATAGGTGCCTGAAATTCTTTAAAAAAGGGAGGTGATGGGATACCATTTCTTTTAAATATAAAATAATATAGCATTTTTTCAGCTTTTTAATCTATTTTTTTTCTTTAAAAGATTAATTGAAGAGGGAAGGAGAAAGAAAGTGTATTGTTGATAAGAGGCGGGCTCCCATATCAGGAGAGTAAGCGGTCATTCATGGAATAAAGTGGGTTTAATTGAAAAGCCGCTCTTTATTGAGGGGATGGGGCCTTGGGATGAATTACCCCCACTCCGATGGGTGGCTGAGTGGGGGAATTAATATCTATCACCCACTCCCCTCACTGGAATAGCTAGATCTGCGCAGTAACGCCCTTAACGCGTAGCATATCCGCGAACAAATTCTTTGAATAACCTAAAGACAATATATATTTATTTTTGAACGTCCACATTATGATCCTACGGCTAATTGGAACGGGTTATCTACAGGCTACCACCCTTTTCTAGCCAGGGTGGGATTTTAGGACGTTATTTAATGAATTTCGTCACTAAATAATTTCCTTTGCCCAGGCAAGAATCGAACTCGCCACTCTCGGTTTACCATGTGAGATAAAGGTCAACGCTTTAACTCGCATGGCTAACCTGAGCCCCGATAAATAAAAGAAAACACAATTTTTAAAAATAAAACATTTTATTCACTTTTAGGCGGATATAATAAGGATTTTATTTAATGAGTTCGTCACTAAATAAATTCCTATTGAGCAGGCGAGAATTGAACTCGTCACTTAAATTCAGAATTTGAAATTTCCTAAAACACAGAATTTCTCCTTTCTAATATTTTTAACAACTTTTAGATGCAATTTTTGAGCAACTCATTATTTTAATAGCAATATTCAAACTCTTCCCTTTTTCAAAAGTAAATATATATACTCTCTTAGCATGTTTGCTTTTTACCAATTTATTAATTTTATTATTTTATTTTTTTCATTATTCGTGTTTTTACTCCTTTTTTTGGTTGCACTATAAGTTACTCATTTGTATTTTTCTAACCTTTTTTAAATGTATTGCTTAAATTATTCTTTCGTTGTTTTATTTGTTTAGAGTGCAGTTCTTTTTATTGTTTACTAGCGGACCCGACATACGTTGTCCCGCATGATATTTCAAGAGATTAGGATATTAAATTTAATAATATTATGTTTAAAACAAAAGCTACTTTTAATTTTTAGTAATTAATTAATTTTAGTAGTGTGTGTGTGTGTGTGTGTATAAATAATTTTTCTTATAACTGGAAAAGTGAAAAAGTGAAATAAAAAAAAGTTTCTAGAATCCCGTGCCAGCCTGTATTTTAATAGATAAAATACAATAGGGTAAATATTTCAGAAATAAATCCGAGTTATGAACCATAGCATAGAGATAGGAGGAGTAGGAACCATGTGACCTATGACCTATTCCCAGTATGATTCATGCTGTCATATCGAAGGCCTTGCTATTAGCATGTTTTCACCTGCCATTATCTGCCAGTGGAATATATTATCTGTAGGCCTCTCCTTCTACCGGAATGCTTTAAGCACTTCCGGATCTCTATATTAATTGTCTTCCGATTTACAAAAGGAGGTTATTAACTCTTATTAGGTGAGGTACTTAATTGACTTTCGTGCCTGAGGTTAGCCACGGCACTTAATCTACCTCAAGGCTTCTGTATTAACCTCTGTTTACACCTTACCTAGAGCCGGATTTATAAGTCCGTCACACAGAGGCTGTCACATTTACAGATCTCTGGTGTCCGGAAAGACCCTATCTGTATTGTCCTCGATAATTAAACAGAACATAAGATACGATATTTATTAGCATTTATTGAGGTTGTACTCATGACGCTATCTATATATTTGTCAGTCACCGCTCTAGCGGTCCCAATTATTGTTTAATCGTTACCAAACTTAACATTTAGTCGTTTTATGTTAAAAGACAGATCAAGTTCTTTAATGGCTTAAATCGGACCAGTGGGAAGGGGGGGGTTTAGAGGGGAGGATTTTCGAAAATTCGAAATATCTCTGTTACTATACGCTGTATCGACAAATTGTATAGAACCAATCTTATTGCAAATTAAATTTACAATAAATATTGTTATATACATTTATTCTCTTTCTTGAATATTAACCGAAATATTTGCATTTTTATTAAATGTGGGCAGGTGACGGACGAAAGTGAGTTTCCTGCCAAAAGCTAGTTCGGCCGTTTTCGTAACTGTTTGGCTCTCATGAAATTTCTCTATTGTAATACTTCACGTGGGAAATCTGCTTAGTTTACGCAGCCCCTGCGTGACGTACTTTGTTTTCAACCATGGTTGTGATATGAATTATCACAGAACATTTCTACGATCGCTATACCATTAACAGGCAGGAAAAAAAAAACGTTACAGACTTAAGATTAAGAGTCTGCAACGGTGGCTATTGTAACACCTAATGTGATGACATGTTGAGAGTTTTCGCAACCTAGCTCTCATTTGCTTGCCAGGAGTGCCCTTGCTTCTATAATGCCTACTGCATCGTCTCCCGCCACTAGGCTTCGCTCTTATTGAGCAATTATCGATTGTTGCAAGGCTCATTATCGATGTTTAAGCGACCCAAATGCCCCACATTACCTAAACACGGCGCGCTTTCATCTGAGTCATTGTCTAGTGGAGCAATACACCGACTCATTTCATTCCCAGAAACTAATTTGCACTGACTGTATATTTCCATTGACGATCTCGGCCACTGGAATAAACTGGCGACCTCAGCCATTCATCGAAAACGTCAATGACATTCGGAGCAGCTATTTGCCGGGTAATCAGCTCCTGTTTTGTTCGTTGGCAAAACAGTAATTTTGTATGGCAATTCCCTTCCAATAAATGTATTAGAAGGTGTCGGATGGGAAACTGTTATTGAAATGCAATCAATGACAATTCCCCATCCTGCTGTTTATGCTTCATCGATAAATAGATCTTTGCTAACAATCAGCTGGAATAGATTACAGGATTCCTTGTCTATAGATCTGTAGCCGTGATACGTCAACTGGTGACCTCATCTGCATTAATATCTCCTCATTTTTGGTGGGAAGTGAATTCCTCTGTCATGGGCAGAAGAGGTAAAATATATTTGCATATACACTCATATATGTTCAAATTGTTGATGCGTAGCAACTTCCAACCATCTGGGTTGCGGTGACCTCAGTAGAATTAATGCCTCTAGAAGCTGCTTCTTTCCTCTGCAACCTCAGCGGCGATTACATCTCCGAATATTTACGAGACATCACACCTTCCAGTCGAGGCTCGAGTTACCTCAGTCGCAATTATACTTCCGAATATTCCTACGAAGTCACATCCTCCTGAAGAGGCAGCTGTAACCTCAGTGGTCATTGTACCTCCGAATATTGGTCCGTAGCCAGATCCTTTAATCAGGGCAGAAGAAACCTCTACAGCAGTCATATATCCGTATATTGGCGAGTAGTCACACTTTCCAGCCAAAGCAGGAGTTTCCTCAGCCGCAGTTATACTTCCGAATATTCCTAAGAAGTCACATTCTCCTGAATAGGCAGATGTAACCTCAGTGGTAATTATATCTCCGGAAATGGGTTCCGAAGCCACTTACTCTAATCAAGACAGAAGTAATTTCAGCGGCGATTATACTCGAATATTTTGTCGTGTAGTCATCCCCTCCAGCCAAGGTAGAAGGTACCTCAGCTTGAATTATACTTACGCATACTGATGCGAAGTCACACTCTCTAGAGAAGGCAGAAGTAACTTCAGTGGCAATTATACTCTTGAATATTTTGTTGTAAAGTCACACACTCCAGCCAAGGTAGAAGTTACCTCAGCTTGAATTATACTTCCGAATACTGGTGCGAAGTCACACTCTCTAGAGAAGGCAGAAGTAACTTCAGCGGCAATTATACTCTTGAATATTTTGTTGTGAAGTCACACCTTCCAACCAAGGCAGGCAGACGTAACCTCAGCAGCTTTAAAACCTCCCTCGTAGGAACTCGACCTTGACATACAATTGAGCCTTGCCGTTTACTATCTAACTTATTTATTTAGTTTTACTTCCACTTTATGCAGCTACAACTAATCGGGATGGAAATTTAAATATCAAACGGGGCATATTTTCCAATTGAAATTGAATGAAGGATGTCCTTCCTCCACTTAAAATGTGAATAGCTAATCAGTATCTCGACTAAGTGAATCATTATTTATTGCTGATTCATCCACTTTATGCATCTAAGCATAAACGGTATGAATTATTTGCAAGTACGTAAGGATTAAGCAGATTTTCTATAAGTAGAAAATGTTGATGATAAGACATTCAAAAAAGGCCTTAATACATCAAGCTATGCTTTACAAGTTGTGTCAACCTTAGTTGACCATTTGTACCGTGGCGCTAGTGCAGTAGCGGGAGACTAGTGAGTAATCGGCCTCTCAGTCTCATATACATGACCAAGACCTTGAAATCTTTTATCTTCAGTCTATACAGTACTTTTATTTCGCAGATAATATATTTTAAAATTGACTCACTCTTGGCACTAAATATTTGCTACTTGTAAGTAGAAATTTCCACAGGCACGCAAAAATGAAATAAAATCTCTCTTAATAATTATTTAATTTAATGGATATTTAATTCAAAATTAATAAGGAATTTACAAGCACACATTCGTCACATACCCCCTTTGTTACGTATAAGCATTGATTGGCTGCTGTTCGTCGTATCAAATACAATTTTCTGTTATGTATTTGTATCTAGTTCCAAGAGATCTATTTTGAGATCTATTTGAGAGATATATTTTGTCGTCTTTCAGACGTAGGGTGTGGAAATTGTCTGCTGTAGGTTGTTACATAAAGCTTTGTATGTCAAATATTCCAAGATGAGAACCAGTGGGACTAACGACCAGGGTTAGATCTCTCTGGCACCGAAACAAACAGTTTTTTTTAGAAGATACAACTCGGATTACAACGGTACGAGTGTATCGGAAATATATCTGTTGTAAATTGAATACTGGTTTTTTCTATTACCAATATTACCATATGGCTGAGTTGGTTGTAATGAAAAACACCATTTTGTGAATGATTTTCGAGATCACATAGACATTTCTTTGGCATGACAATATCTCCCACTCCGAATAAGGCTATTATTGTTTGTTATTGTACGCCTTTCTCATAGTTACAAGGCAACCTCAGTTGACAATGTGAACTGGGTGGACATGACAATGACTTCTTGCAGCAATGGCTGTCTACTTGAAATGGGCTAAAGCTGAAAAATCCCAAGGCCTCCAGGACGCGACAGCGTGAAACAGTGCCTGAACCGAGGTCCCTTTCCGACCTGGGACAAAAAAAAAAGTTGTTTCATGCCATAGAGAATTCATATCGGAATTTCTATTACACCGTTCAAAATATTCATTGAATAGATGACAGCAGAACATATTATTATAATAACAGATTAACATTAGAAGAACGTTATTTTATATTTAGTAATATATAGAAATTAAAACATAAATTTCATGAACTTATATGATATAAAAAATATACAAGGACCACGAACAAAAGAAGACTAAAAAATAAATAAATACGTAATAAATTCAATTAAGAGTAAATTATACTAAAGTAATGCACAAAAAATATTAATTACTAGAAGTACTATTTGTGTACAAGACGTTAACGTGTGAGTTTTGCGTGTATATATTAGTATATATATATTGAAGAATTAAAAATACTCCCATTATACGTGAATATTTCTTTTATATAATGTTGTACTTTCCTAAAGTAAGTCGAATTTTTATGTGCTGGAGTGACATACAGATGATGTTATATTGCGTTGTATTTCCTATTACAACTTTTTATGTCCTATTTCTAGCTGATTTCCCTTGAGGGAAATCAGATATTGAGGTAGTACTCATGACGCGAGGTTCGAAACATTTCTTCAAATGTCCATCGATCCTACCCAGGAGATGACGAAAATGAGGTCCGTTCAAAATTATATATATATATATATATATATATATATATATATATATATATATATATATTGACTGTTAACGATCTAGCGGTCCCAATTTTTATTTTAATTACCATTTTATATCGTTATATTATCGTTACCAAACTTGATATATGATCATTTTATACAAAAAGAAAGATCAAGTTCGTTAATGGCTGAAATTTCTTAGTATCTCCGTTATTATGCGTCGGATTGAAAAATTGTATAGAACCAATCTTATTACAAATGTAATGTTCAAAAAATGTTGTTATGTACATTTTTTCACTGCCTTGATTATTTACTGAGATATTTGCAGTTTTTAGTTTTTGGTCTTCAGCAAAGCCCCACTCCTACTCATCTCATACTTTCAATATTCTATTATGTTATGAAGCACTTTATTTGAAGCTTAAATAGCAAATATTGTTCTCATTGAACTTTTAAGTTTTGAGATAAATGCAAATACGCACGTGGGAAATCTGCTTAGTTAACGCATCCCCTGCGTGACGGACTTTTTGTATACATGTCTGGGGTAGTACTCTACCCCTAATCATTGTGCATATATATATGTTGTGAGTAGCCTCAAATGTGTGTATTTGATAAACCTAAATATTTCAACTTTATTGGTTTTAAAATTAAATGAAAAGAAACTACTGTATTATGTTATATATGTTATTTTCTGCTAGATGACTGATGCAGGTGATAATGAATGCAATCTAACTTAAAACATTGGAAACCTTTAGAGGGTAGTCGAAGATACTAAAAAATTTCCTAATTGCATGGCGTCCAATAAATTCCACTACTAACACATCTCTATCGTGATTGCTTTTTAACAATCGTTGATAAAAATATTAAATAATCTTTTCTTTGCTGAATTCAAATGACCTTTAACCGGAGGCAGAATGGCAGAAAATAATCATCAGCTTTTAACGATTGAGTTAATTTTGGTATCTGTACATATTGCACCTCCCACCGCCCTTCACCAGCAGAAGCACCAATTGAACATGGATTATTCAAACTCAAATACTTCTTGTCAATAGGACTTCCTGCCTGAAGCCGGAATAGATAACTACCAAAAATAAAATTCTTGGTTTTACAAAATTATTGCGTCCATTAAAGTTGAAAAGTCACCTTCGTTTATCCCATGAACAGTTGTACAGTGCATTTGATCCGGACTTGCCTAATCTATATGTAATCACGTCCTCTATTACTTTGAGCATAATGTAACAGTCCCTGTACGCCTGGCATACAAGAATATATGTTTGTGAGGGCTCTAAGCCAAGCAGACTAATCTTACTAAAATCCTCCTCAAATCTGGATTATAAATGTAGACATATATATATTTAGAATATAACAAGCCAAACCTAGATTACCCGTGGCCCAGTGACGTAACGGTTGGCAACTTCTAATGAGTTGTCCTGGGGAGTAATTTATCTCTTAGTTTCCTGGGCACAATGGCTGCAGCATCACACTCGCCGCTTTCTCCGTCCACATATCTCCATCTTGAATCTCCGCTCCAACTATTTCCGACAGTATATAGTCAGTCATTTTTATAATCACTTTTTCAGGTTTGGAAATGTTTTCTGCAAAAGGGCAAAACCCACGCACAATAAGCCCCCCGGCGTAAAAATCGGGGGGGGGGAATCACGAATCTTTCTTTCCATGTATCATATGTTTGAGCATGTTTGGGTGAGTGAGCACATATATTTTCAGACTCTTGAGCCACGAGGCCAAAAATGTATACTCCACGCATTTCTGCTTTATCTCTAGAGTTGTCCCACGATTAATAAAATAACAATTTTTCGAATAAAACATTTTCTTTGGTATGTTTTGTAATGTAATTTTTAATCTCAAATCGTACCCAAAAATAATTTAAAATTCTTTTTTAATATATGTGCGTTGGTATGAACAAAATAACCTTGCCCAGAGAAGAGTTATTATATTTCATTTCAATGATTTATATATATATATATATATATATATATATATATATATATATATATATATATATATATATATGTATATAAATTAACCAATGAATCGGGGCCGTTCTAATAGAACGTCCATTCACTATACTCATTAGGTACATTTTTCTTGATGGACTATATAATTCTTCCGTTAAGCTGGTCCTTTATAGTCAGCAAGCTGCTTTTATAAAAAAACTTACAGTTGAAATCCTGCATTTCATTTAAATAAGACAAAATACATAGTACTTTTATTGATATCAGTGGATTTTTATCAAAATATGAAATTAGTGAAAATTGCCAAAGGAGAATTTAATTAAAGACAGCCTACTTTTCTGTAATTGGAATTTTTGTTTAAGCCATGCTAATGTTTTTTCTGAGGATTTTGAAAGGTGTCTGAAGATTGTTTCCACATTTTTTTGTTAACTTTTCGAAACGGGTTAAAAATAAAGAGCAGGAAAACCAGGTACAATGTAAAAACATGATGTCCAATTCTGTTTTTTTTTTTAAATCTGAGAAAAGAAGCGCTTTATTCTTCATTATCTTCAGGGATAGCTGATGTTTCCCGGAAGATGTAGCAGACACAGTAATTTGGAATTAATAATCATTTTTATCTCTGAGTACTTGTTCCAGTTTACACATCAAATTTAACTTCGTATTGAATTATTTTTACGTTATGACACATCGAAAAGTGTAATAACTAAAGAGAGTCTCTTTTATACTTGATATAAAAGGTTATTTAACTTTGTACAATTTTTGACTTTTGAAAGGGCAAATCACTTTTGATGTGATGTCCATAAATAAATATAGTGTCATAATAACGGAGATATTTAGAATTATCAAATAACCTCCCCCCCCCCATTTCAGCCATTAACTAACGTGATCTTTATTGTTGTATAAAAAATTTAAATATATAAGTATTTCAGGCAAACAAAGAAAAAGGATTTCAAGGTCTCGAACTAAGCAATGTTTATTATCTTTTTCCACTGGTAGACGTTTCTCCCTCCTTGGCAATAGCATTGCTAAAAACAAACAGGGTAAATTTGTAAATTTTTATTTCTCATCTATTAAGGCAATTCTTAATATAGATAATATTTCCTATTTCAGTTTACAAATAAGACGATTCATCATATATTGGAATATTGTTAATTGAATTTTCAAAAATTCCACTCCCTCGAAACTCCCCTTCCTCTCGTAGCATTTCAGAAGATAACGAATTTTATTTTTATTTTTACATAAATCGTTAAAATATTAATTCCAAAGTACCATTTTAACTTTTATCAAGGAAGTTAAGCTCATACATTGTTACCTTGTCGCATGGGCAATAGGAATTTATTTAGTGAGGGAATCCACTAAATAAACTCCTTAGTCCTACCCTGGCTAGAAAAATTGATAAATAAAAATAATAATAATAAAAACAGTCTCAATGACAACCAAGCTTAGGTTCAATTTGCTTTTAGCAGATTTCCCTTAAGGGAGATCAGTTATTGAGGTCGTACTCATGACGCTTTTTTCGAAATTTTTATACATATGTCCATTGATCCTACCCAGGTGATGAAGAAAATGAGGTCCGTTCAAATATATATATATATATATATATATATATATATATATATATATGTGTGTGTGTGTGTGTGTATGTATGTATGTATTTGTCTGTTACCGCAATTTTTGTCTTATCGTTACCAAACTTGATATATAATCGTTTTATACAAAAAGAAAGATCAAGTTCGTTAACGGCTGAAATCGGAAAAGTGGGAGGGGGGGGGGGTAAGAGGGGGAGAATTTCGAAAATTCATAATATATCCGGATCGAAAAATTGTATAGAAACAACCTTTTGGAAATGTAGTGTTCTATAAACGTTGCCATGCACATCTTGATTATTAACTGTGATATTTGCATTTTTTAGTTTTCGGTCCTCAGCATAGTCCCACCCCTACTCACCTCATATTAACAATACTTTATAATGTTATGAAGTACTTTATTTGATGCTTAAATAGCAAATAATGTTCTCATGGAACTTTTAAGTTTTGGGATAAATGCAAATACGTGGCGCACGTGGGAAACCTGCTTAGTTAAAGCAGCCCCTGCGTGACGGACTTTTTAATTGTCTATCAACCATGTATTTATTTTCAAATTTAATTATAATTTTTAAAAAGTGAGTTTTAATTTGCACACACATACGTGCAAACATGCTTTGCTTCCGCACGCATATACATACTTTTTTACTTATTTAATTTATGAAACCTTACAAATTTAGACTTTCTTCCACTCAGAATTGCTGCGGCTGAGGTATATTTAATTAATCAACGAACGTGAATAAAAAAGAATTTCCCTTTCTTTCCTCATTGAATTTCTGAGAAATTTTAATTAACAATGCTTTCACCTTTTGAGACCAAATTTAAATAAAATAAGAAGCGAAAAGAAATACCTTCTGGTCTTACTGAAATTACCTTTATTCGCTGCGTACGTTTCTGACACCTTGGTATTTCCAATTTATTTTTATTTCGTGTCTATCATTTTTAAAACATTTTTTTTATAATAACAAAGTCGTAATAATTGTAATATTTATTTTAATCCTTAAAAATTCCAAGGCCAAAGATGCGTATACTGTGAATAAACGTAATTCAGTGAGACCTATGTAATATTTTAGCAGATTTCCCTTAAGGGAAATCAGCTATTGAGGTTGTACTCATGACGGAATTTTCGAAATTTTTCTTTAAATGTCCATCGATCCTACCTAGTAGATGACGAAAATGAGGTCCGTACAAAACTGTATATATATATATTTGTCTGTTCCTATAAATATTGCTATATACATTTATTCTCTATCTTGAATATTAACCTAGATATTTGCATTTTTATTAAATCTGGGGAGCTAACGGACGAGTGACTTTCCCGCCAAAAGCTAGTTCGGCCGTTTCCTTAACTGCTCGGCTCTCGTGAAATTTCTCTATTGTAAAACATCACGTGGGAAATCTGCTTAGTTTACGCAGCCCCTGCGTGACGGACTTTTATTCCACATGCGAGGTTGCTGATCAACACTGTCGAAGTATTTCTAGAAGTGACTCTCGTTATCATATAACTTTAAACCGCATTCGAATTGGCTCGACTTGCCGCCATTTGCCAAATTTCTCTTTCTCCTAACTCACTCGATGCATATTAAGCTAAATTATAATTTGCTATTTTCTGGGATATAAGGAAGGGGAAAACAACAGATCTAACGCAATTTCCTCTGTCCCCAGTGCCTTGTGCCATAAATGTCAAGATCAGAGTTAAAGTAAACATCGGTACCTCTTCTCTAAAGTTATTATTTGGCATAAAAGTTTCAGGGCCTACGCCTCATCGTCAGTGCCCTTAAGGTAAATCAAATAGGTAAGACATGTATTTACTTAAACTCTAAAGACCTAATTGAAATTTATTCTGAAGGGCTCAGTTAAATAAAATTAGTATAATAATCACATATTAAAATGGGGCTCAGGTTAGCCATGTGAGTGTTAACGCGTTAGCGCTGGCCTTAATCCAACATGGTAATCCTAGAGTGGCGATTTCGATTCCCGTCTGGACAATAGGAATTTATTTAGTGACGTACTCATTAAATAAAATCCTTAGTCCCACCCAGGCTAGAAAAGGGTGTCCACGATGCTACTATTGTAAATCTCTGTGAATTACAAGCACACATTTATTCAAGGATTAAATTATTTATACTTCATAAATCTTTCTGTTATTGATGAATAAATATGCTGAAACAATTTATACACGTTTCTTCACTGACGTTTATTCACTATGTATTAGCTGAGCCCAAAAGTTCCAGGCCTTCAAAGGCCTCTCTTCAGGAGCTAAACACACTTTCATTGTCACAGGATTAGAACTTTGGAACTCGTTTAGGGTTCATTGCGCTTCCTCAGAGCCTTTGCCCTTGTCAATTTGGAGGCATAAATAATACGGCAGGTAGCAGCGTTACGCAGACTATAAAACATCCAACTGGTAGAGTGACAGACTTTGATATTGCCGACCTCCAGGTGGGGCTGAGGGTTGAGGCCAGACTTCGCATTGACAAAAATAAGAATATGAGAGACACTCCTTGTTTCGACACTGCCGCAAGGCAATTAACAGTACACACCTACTAATGTCCGCAGTAAAAAGAGTTAGAAGGTCGAACTGACTATGAAAAGGTTTGATAATGAAACCCTTTGTTGCAAGAGCTCGTTAAATCTAGGCTGGAATATGAACCACTTGTCCGAAAGTGTTAAATTCATACCTCTATTGAGAGATTTCTCTCAAAGGAAACCAGCTAATAAGGTCATACTCATGACACACGAAAAATGTCTTCAAATGACCATCAATCAAGGAGCTGATGTAAATGAAGTTCGTTGGCGTATGAAATTGGACCAGGAAGATGGTGGGAGAGGGGTGAAAAGCAGATTTTGTAATACCTGAGTTATTACGAGGCGGACTGAAAATAGTTATTTAACCAATCTTAGGGGGAATTAAATGTCCTGTAATTGTTGTTCTGCACACATTTTTGCTAACTCTAATAACAACTGATATATTTACATTTTTAGCAGATTTCCCTTTAGGGAAATCAGCTATTGAGGTTGTACTCATGACGGAATTTTCGAAATTTTTCTTCAAATGTCCATTGATCCTACCTAGTATATGACGAAAATGAGGTCCGTTCAAAACTGTCTCTCTATATATATATATATATATATATATATATATATATATATATATATATATATTTTTGACTGTTGCCTCTCTAGCGGTCGCAATTTTTGATTGATCGTTACCAAACTCGATATTTAGTCGTTTTGTGTAAAAAGATCAAGTTCGTTAACAGCTGAAATCGGACCACGGGGAGGGGGAGTATAGAGGGGAGGATTTTCGAAAATTCGAAATATCTCCGTTACTATTCGTCGGATCGAAATATTGTGCAAAATCAATCTTATTACAAATTAAATTTACTATAAATATTGTTATATACATTTATTCTCTATCTTGAATATTAACCGAGATATTTGCATTTTATTAAATCTAGGCGGCTAACGGACGAAGTGTCTTTCCCGCCGAAAGCTAGGTCGGCCGTTTCATTAACTGCTCGGCTCTCGTGAAATTTCTCTATTGTAAAACGTGGGAAATCTGCTTAGTTTACACAGCCCCTGCGTGACGGACTTTTTGTTCTCTACCCTGAGTAAACCTCGCCCCACCCACCTCCTACTCGGTTTAGGTTAATATTAAGCCAATAGATCACGAATGGTCTTATTTGAAACTTTAATACGACATATTGCTTTCATTGGACCAGGAGGAGTAGGGATGGCATAGGGAAAATAGAGGTGGGGTAAAATAAAAAAAATGGATTTGCCTTCGCTGTTGTATTGATGGTCCAAATATTTTACATAGTCAATCTTCTAAAAAAGTTAGTATTCTATAAGTCGCTTTTCTATACATTTGTCCTCTAACTAAAATATTAACCGACATTTTTACTTATTATTATTTTTCAATCATTTGTAAACCCAAACTCAT
Organism: Riptortus pedestris; assembly: GCA_019009955.1. Taxonomy (NCBI): domain Eukaryota; kingdom Metazoa; phylum Arthropoda; class Insecta; order Hemiptera; family Alydidae; genus Riptortus; species Riptortus pedestris. Next base: position 26,128,749 of record CM032231.1, read on the forward strand.
ACGGATTCGAATTCTAAACCACTAAAAACCTTGTTTCCTGTTTATAATTGTATTCCTATTTTCGTATGTTTGTTATTACAGGAAAAAAAGCTAAGAGTGAGTTAGTAACTATCAGCAGTATTTCCAGTATGTGGGGAATCTGCTTTGTTTACGCATCCATTGCGAGACGGGCTTTCATAAGTCTACTTCAGAGTACGACATTGGCTCTAATATCTCAAATTTTAATCTACCGTTTGATTATTGTACAGAATGAATGAAAAGTAAAATGTAAATTAATTCTTCTCTTAATGTTTAGTCCAAACCGCACGAATTCAAAAACTGAATGGTTTTTACTTTTGCTAATTTCAGTAGTTTCACAGTTATAGATGTATTGTAGATCTTGATCCTCCTGATTATCCGTCACCTCAGAATGGCGTATTCAAAGATCACCCATCTCGTCGATGGTGTTGATTCTTCTGGCTTCGTTTAGTAGGAGAATGGGATGTAGAGGGGCCCAAAGACATGCAGTGCTTTTGACCGTTGCCTTTTGGAGAGTACCATCCACCAATAATGGGGTCTTGAGGAAATTTTCATTCATGCAATAAATGCGTGAGCGGAGAAATATCCGCTCAAGTTTTAAGTTGTTAGAGAACCATCCCTCTGTAAGTCGTAGCCTTGCAATAGACATTACTCATCAATGATAAAGCCAAATATTCTGGCGTTATTCAATCCCCGGGCAGAGGATCCGTGTCTCGTGTTGTATTAAGACTATCCTCTATCTCTATAAGATACCTTAGAGAGGAAAGTTAGTAGTGTTGGTTATAAATGCTAGATACCTATTGTTTTGCATATATTGCTCTTATCGCTTATTTTCATCTTATTTTATTACTATTGATATTGTAGTGGCTACATTATTTACATGATATCCCACATGATAAGTAGCGTGGCCTTGGTTATGGGTACCATCAGCTGCCAGCATAAGCGTGACCTTATCTTTATTTATCTAGGGCAAGGTCGTCCTGGTGCTGTTCACCTTCTCTCTTCATCTCTCTCTCTCTCTCTCTCTCTCTCTCTTTCTCTCTCTCTCTCTCTCTCTCTCTCTCTCTCTCTCTCTCTCTCTCTCTCTCTCTCTCTCTCTCTCTCTCTCTCTCTCTCTCTCTCTCTCTCTCTCTCTCTCTCTCTCTCTCTCTCTCTCTCTCTCTCTCCCTCTCCCTCTCTCTCTCTCTCTCTCTCTCTCTCACCCTCTCTCCCTCTCTCTCCCTCTCTCTCTCCCTCTCTCTCTCTCCCTCTCCCTCTCTCCCTCTCTCTCTCTACCTCTCTCTCCCTCTCTCTCCCTCCCTCTCCCCCATCCCCCTCTCTCCTCTGAGAACTAAATTTCATGTTTGCTAATGATTAAAATAGGACCAGGGAAAATGGGGTTTTAAAGAAGGTGGAAATGTAAAATCGCATATAACCTTCGTTGTGGCCAGATGTATTCATTCATAATCTATGCTCACGCTGTCCTAAATTCTGGCTCCATTCGAGGAAACGCCTTTTAGCAGAGTTTCCCTAAAGGAAATCAGCTATTGAGGTTGCACTCATGATCTATCTATCTATATATTTGCCTATTACTGCTCTAGTGGCTCAATTTTTATTTAAACGTTGCCAAACTCGGTATATAAGCGTTTTCTGTAAAAAGAAAGATCAAGTTCGTTAACAGCTGGAATCGGTCGGTGGGAAGGGCGAGGGGTTTAGGGAGGGAATATTGAAAATTGGAAATATCTTCTTTTTTTTTTTACGTCGGATCGAAAAATTGTATGCAACCTATGTTTTTGCAAATATGATTTCCTATGAATGTTATACATGCATATTTTCTCTATCATGAATATTAACGGAGATATTTGGATATTTTAGTTTTCAGCCTTCAGTAAACCCCCACTCCTGCTCAAATCATATTTACAATAATTTGTAATATTATGAAGCACTTTCTTTGAAGCATAAATACCGAATATTGTTCTCATTGAACTTTTACGTTTTGAGATAAATGCACATACGTGGGTGCACGTGGGAATTCTGCTAAGTTAACGAAAACCCTGAATGAATACATTGGTTTACTACTAGAAAACCAGCTTGCATCCCTTTCAAATGGGGTTTGTGATATTTGTTAGCTATCCAAACATCTGCCCAAAATGTTGCTAACTAGACGTATATTTTGAAAATATAATACAATAGTTTTATAACTGCGAAGCTTATATTTCGAGTACATTTCCTTCTAGGTGCGTCTGGAAACTGTAGTTTTTTTTGATAAATTTCCTTGAAAAACGAATATTTATTGACTGGTTTGTATTTTAAACGATTTTTTTAAAGGTAAATTGAGGTTGTACTCATGACCGAATTTTCGAAAACATTCCTCAAGCGTACATAAATCATACTTATGTGATGCCGAACATGACGCCCGTGTAATAGTATTTGTGTATGAATTAATAGTATGGTATAAATAGAGAATTGAAGTTGAGATGAGATCATCTGCACATATTCCAGTAGAAGGGAAATCTACTTAGTTTACGCAGCATTTGCGTGAAAGGCTTTTATTTTTTTTCCTTTACAGACGCAGTTAAACCACCCTCATACTAATGAATATTCCACACTGAGCTTCTTTAACATTGAATATATCCATTTTAACATCTTCAAGTCCAGTTTAACTTTCTATACTTCTTTATTTATTTGGAAGAAAAAGAGAACATAAGGAGATGTGATATCATACTTCATCTCAGAGGAGATTTTAACATCTTACCTGGCTTCGGCGTCGCCGATTTTAGCAGATTTCCCTTAACTCATGACGGAATTTTCGAAAATGAGGTCCGTTCAAAACTGGATATATATATATATATCTTTATATATATATATATATATATATATATATATATATATATATATATATATATATATGAGTTTGATCGCTCTAGCGGTCGCAATTTTAGTTTGTTCGTTACCAAACTCGGAATTTAATCGTTTTTTGTAAAAAGGAAGATCAAGTTCGTTAATGGCTGAAATCGGACCAGTAGGAGGGGGGGTTTAGAGGGGGGATTTTTGAAAATTCACAATATCTCCGTTATTATGTGTCGGATCGAAAAATTGAATAGAACCAATCTTATTGTAAATTAAATTTACTATAAATATTGTTCTATACATTTATTCTCTATCTTGAATACTAACCGAGATATTTGCATTTTTATTAATTGTGGGCCGCTAACGGTGACTTTCCCGCCAAAAGCTAGTTCGGCCGTTTCCTTAACTGAACTGCTCTTGTAAAATTTCTCTATTGTAAAACTTTGGGGAATTATTGGGAAATCTGCTTGGTTTACGCAGCCACTGCGTGACGGACTTTTTTAGAAAGACTTTCGTAAAGTTTCAAAATCAAAATAAATTTCTTCAGATTTGACGAGTTCAGATTTCGTTGTGATGAGCCAAAATTAACTGTACCGTTGTCTCGACCAGCTTCCAGCTAGCCAGACCATTTAACGGCCATTTTTCCAGTGACATCTTATACCGTTGCTGGAACCGTGGCTATTAACGCTGGAGTCCGTGACTCCCTATAATTTACAGCATCCTCATAATGTGGACTACTTGAATTGTTAGTCGGCTCGAATCTCGTGGAGACGGGACGTTTTTAAATGTAGGAGATGCCTTTGTGACAATTCTGACTTGTTACAGCAATTTATGCAAGGATATGAAGAAAGTTATGTGTGAGATTAGGGATCTGAATTTCTCACTCGCCCCTTGCTCCTTTACATCTCATCTGCCAAGGTTTCGAATACAATCTTACCAGAATTCATGGGTTTTTTTTTTTTTGAAAACCGTTTTTCGTTCTCCATTGATCCTAACTAGATGATAAAAACGAGCTCCATTCAAAAATGTACGAATAGACTCTCTTATTTTAGTTTTATTTTGGTTCGATCTATACCAAAAGACTTTTAATCAGAACGCCAAGAATCAAGTTCATTAATTGCTAATATAGGAGGGAAAGAGGGTATAGAGATCGAAATATAAAAGTTTTGTATTCTTATAAGTTCCAAATTTTTGAGTAATAGGTCGAAAAGTGTCTCCATGTAGCTTCCCTGTAGTCCCAATAAGTTTGAATAAACAAAATGTTTGGCTGCACTACTGTTAACATTGCTTATAGATAATACCTCATGGATTTATTGATCTTTCTATGATAAGCAAAAATTGTTCCTATGAAAATTGTTTGTATCTCTGATAGGTATGGAGAAATATGCGTAATTTTTTCTCACCCTCCTTCAAGCCCCTTCTCCACAATCGACTATGATCAAAAAGAGAGGTGCGAAAGTGTCAACATTCTAAGGCTAATCTTTTAGTAGATTTAGGGAAATCAGCTATTGAGGTCGTACTCATGACGCAATTTTCGAAAAATTTCTTCAAATGTCCATCGATCCTACCCAGGAGATGACGAAAATGAGGTCCGTTCAAAATTATATATATATATATATATATATATATATATATATATATATATATATATATATATATATATATACATATTACATATTTGTCTGTTAACGCTCTAGCGGTCGCAATTTTAGTATGATCGGTACGAAACTCGATATTTAACCGTTTTATGTAAAAAGACAGGTCGAGTTCGTTAATGGCTGAAATCGGACAAGAGGGAGGGGGGGGGTTAGAGGAGAGGATTTTCGAAAATTCGAAATATCTCCGTTATTATGCATTGGATCGAAAAATTGTATAGAACCAATCTTATTGCCAATGAAATTTACTATAAATATTGTTATATACATTTATTCTCTATCTTGAATATTAACGGAGATATTTGCATTTGTATTGTGAGTGTGGTCGGCAGGAGTTGGCTCGGAGGGAGTTTCCGCCGAGCGCTAGTGCGGCCGTTTCCCTAACTATTCGTCCTCGTGAGAATAGGTTACTACTACTGTTGTTATTAGACAAATTTCTCTATTGTAAAACTTCACGTAGGAAATCTGCTTAGTTTACGCAGCCCCTGCGTGACGGACTTTTAATAGTATCATATCACTCTAGCTCGTGTTATTGATCCAAACTTTAATTCATTTTGGAATGTCTTGTTTTAAGTACTAAGTTCATTTTACATAACATAATTAGTTCCAATAAATTGTTTCCTCTTTTTTGCGAAGTTTCTGAAGGAGAATTCATGTATAGCCAGTAATTAAATTCCATCTAAATAACCAACACCAATAATCTTCGAGTTATGCAATCTGATGCTCAAGGTTTGAATTTCTCCTCTAAAACTTACTTGGATTATTTAATTATATTATGAATTCCAAGCTCAAATTTCCTCGTTATTAGAGACTGAAGGTTAGTGTTGTTATTAGATAAATATATAGTCGCTTATGGGTGGATTTACGGACGTTTTACTGTAATATATCCATTAAAATGTTATTGTTTCGTAATGATACTTATTTAGCACGCCATGAAAATCAATTATTGCTGTACGTTAATCATGGGCTGCAGCGAGGACGATTCTCATTTACCTTTTCAACTAAATGGAAGAAAGCAGGAAATGATTATTATGGCTCATTGGACGAAGATGGCATTGCAAATATTATAACTATCTGAAGTCCTTTTACTTTCTCTATCAATTATTGTCCCGATCGTTTAGGTAGTTTACAACGTTGTTACCTATTCCATGCGTTTGTGTGTCCTTGTATACTCATAACCAGAATTTAATTTCCTTATAGGAGGGGATTCCGGAAATTCAAAATATGTCCGTTGTTATGGGTCTGACTTAAAAAGTCCGTCACGCAGGGGCTGCGTAAACTAAGCAGATTTCCCATGTGAAATTTTACAATAGAGAATTTTCCATACTGGTAACACAACACCACGGTGATTAAATACAAACGGTAATGAGAAATCTTTCAGTTAATTAAAATAAATTCCCGACTGAAACGGCTTCTGAATTGTAAGAATAATTTATATTTTAATATCTCAAATTTTAGTAGTCCAAGAACTAAAGAAGGGGGGGGGAGGCGGATGAACAGAACGTATTTGCATAAATCTCACAGAGTAACGAAGGTAAGGTAAGGTTATGAACGACAGGTAAGGTTAGAAGGGGCTTCCGCCTGAGCCGAGAAGTTACGAAAATGGCCGACCTAACCCAAACTATACCCGACCACAGACTTCATAAAAATGCAAATATCTCGGTTAATATTCAAGATAGAGATTAAATGTATATAACAGTATTTATAGTAAATTTAATTTGCAATAAGATTGGCTCTATACAATTTTGCGATCCGATGCATAATAACAGAGATATTTTGAATTTTCGAAAATCCCCCCTCTAAACCCCCCCTCCCTCTAGTCCGATTTCAGCCATTAACGAACTTGATTTGTCTTTTTACATAAAACCGCTAAATATCGAGTTTCGTAATGATTGAACAAAAATTGCGACCGCTAGAGCGTTAACAGATATATATATATATATATATATATATATATATATATATATATATATATATATATAATTTTGAACGGATCTCATTTTCGTCATCTCCTGGGTAGGATCGATGGACATTTGAAGAAATTTTTCGAAAATCACGTCATGAGTACGACCTCAATAGCTGATTTCCCTTAAGGGAAATCTGCTAAAACATTTATAGAACCAATGTTGAGAACTCGTAATGCCCTACAATTGCTGATCTATACTCAAATATGAAGCAAGTTGTTCGTGTATTCTTGTTTTCAGACTCCAGTAAAACATATTTTCTACTCACCAGATTTTTATTTAGAAATTTTGTAAATATGGCCAGATGAGATCAGTTGTGTGTCATCCCAGTACCTGTGAAAATTGATTAGGTTAAACAAATTTCACTTTTTCATGTATAATGCTTCCAGTTTTAATTATTTATATTTTCTTGGCTTTATTTGTTTCTTCTCTACTAACACTTTTGTTTTGTGTACATTTGTCTTGAGTTTAAACAGATCTACGGCACCCTTTAGGACTTGCAGCAGTCAATCCTTACTTAAGAGTTTATTATACTGCAATCTCAGCTGCATACCTGAAGGAATAAAGGATTTACTATTAATCCTTCTTTAATACACGTGTGTATACTCTTATATATATATATATATATATATATATATATATATATATATATATATATATATATATATATATATATATATATATATATATATATATATATATATATACTAGCTCAGATACCCGGCTTCGCTCGGGAATTCATTTGAGGCTGAATGGTGATGGTATATTTTTGTGCAAGGGCTTACTTTGCACAATATTTTGACATTTACCTATCCCAGTGTTTGGGGTTAATACCCGTCGTTTCTGTGGATTTGTTAATAATAAAATTATTTTTTTATGTAAGACTTCACTGTCCTGCATATTGTCATATTTCCCGTTTCCTGGGCATTATGCATATATTTGAATTATTTATGAGAAAATATTGACATACATTTGAATCAATTTTTTTCATTTGAGGTACCTGGTAGTTCATATTGAAAAGAAGTGTTGAGCAAATTTCTCTAAATAACAAAATAAACAACTTTCGTTATGTACATATTTGCCGAAACCCCAATAGGAAATCACTATTTTTAATTTCAAGCCTCCCTTATAACCCATACTCCTGCCCGTCCCTAGAAATAGTATGGCTTATTATAAGGAAGGGGTTAGTGCTAATACACATACTGAGTGTTTTATTTAGTTCGGTTGAGTCTTTTGTGCCAAATAAAATTGTTGCTATAATTTTTAGCGTATAACGCCTTTATACTTCGTTATACGCCGATAGAGTATATAAAAAAAGTTTCTCTAAATAACAAAATAAACAACTTTTGTTATGTGCATATTTGCCGAAAATGCAATAGGAAACGAAATATCACTATTATTAATTTCAGGCCTTCCTTATAACCCCTACTCCTGCCCGACCCTAGAAATGTTAGTATGGCTTATTATAAGAAATGCGTTAGTGCTAATTCACATACCGAGTTTGGTTTAGTTCGATTGAGTCTTTTGTGCCATATAAAATTGTGGACTCCCTCTATAGTTTTTAGCGTATAACTCATTTATACTTCCGTATAAGGCAAAAGTGCATATAACAAAAGTTACTCTAAAAAACAAAAGTCCGTCACGCAGGGGCTGCGTAAACTAAGCAGATTTCCCACGTGAAGTTTTACAGTAGTGAAATCTCCCCAATAACAACTGTAGTAGTAAGGGATCTCTAAACCTATTCACGAGGGACGAATAGTTACGGAAACGGCCGCCAGAGCTCTCGGTGGATGGTCCCGAACATAGCAGACTCCTGCCGACCACACACAGAATACAAATGCAAATATCTCGGTTAATATTCAAGATACAGAATAAATATTTAGAACAATATTTATAGTAAATTTAATTTGCAATAAGATTGGTTCTATACAATTTTTCAATCCGACGCATAATAACGGAGATATTTTGAATCTTCAAAAATCCTCTCCTCTAAACCCCCCCTCCCACTGATCCGATTTCAGCCATTAACGAACTTGATCTTCCTTTTTACATAAAACGATTAAATTCCGAGTTTGGTAACGATCAAAGAAAAATTGTGACCACTAGAGCGTTAACAGACAAATCTCTCTCTCTATATATATATATATATATATATATATATATATATATATATAAAATTTTGAACGGATCTCATTTTCGTCATCTCCTGGGTAGGATCGATGGACATATGAAGAAATTTCTCTAAACTCGCGTCATGAGTACTACCTCAATAGCTGATTTTCCTGAAGGAAAATCTGCTAATTAACAACTTTTATCCTGTACATATTTGCCGATAAACCGACAGAAAACGAAATGTGGCTATTTTTAATTTTAGGCCTCCCTAACAACCCCACTCCTGCTCCATCTGCCGAGCTGATCTGTGACGCTAAACCATCCGGGGCGTCACCCAAACGCGTACAAAAAAAAGTTAATTCAAATCGGTCCAGCCGTTTAGGAGGAGTTCAGCGACATACACACGTACAGTAGAATTATATATATGAAGGTAATATTGCATGTGAATTACATTTGGCTCATTTTGATTGACAACGTTAAATATGTTTTCTATAACTAAATAAACTCCTTAAGCCCACCCTGGCTAGAAAAGGATGGTAACCTGTAGATAACCCGTCCCGATTAGCCTAGTAGCCTAAAGTGGACGTTAAAAAAAAAAAAATATGTTTTCCTTAAATTTGTTTATAAAGAATTTATGTAATATTTAAAAGAGATAGTAGCTTTTTTTTAGAAAATTTCCTCCTGACGGAAATTATTTTTTGAAGTGGGAACAAGGTTGGGTTGCTAAAGTGCCATATTGGAACTGTTCGTAGGAGACCTGTTATCTTCTAACGGTTACTTCTATTGAGTCACTCACTAGTCAGTGATTCGAATCATGATTAGATTCGGGTCTTTGCGCTTTGTTAGCTCAATCATCAATCTTAATGCAGTATTGAAAGCAATCACCATTATATAAATTTTAATTAATTCCTTAATGCCTTAAACAAGACCTACATGCCAAAAGATAATTTAAAACTACTAAAATATTTAAAAAGTCCGTCACGCTGGGGCTGCGTAAACTAAGCAGTTTTCCAACGTGAAGTTATACAATAGAGAAATCTGCCCAATAACAACTGTAGTAGTAAGGAATCTCTAAACCTATTCACGAGGGACGAACTGTTACGGAAACGGCGGAAAATCCCGAACATCCGACTCTTGCCGACCCCACACATAATACAAATGCAAATATCTCGGTTAATATTCAAGATAGAGAAAAGGTGTATAGAACAATATTTAAAGTAAATTTAATTTTCAATAGCATTAGTTCTATAAACGTTTTTGATCCGACGTATGGTAACGGAGATATTTCGAATTTTCACCCCCCCCTCTCTAAACCCCCCTCCTACTGGTCCGATTTCAGCCGTTAACGAACTTGATCTGTCTTTTTGCATAAAACGTTTAAATATCGAGTTTGGTAACGATCAAACAAAAATTGCGACCGCTAGAGCGTTAACAGACATATATATATATATATATATATATATATATATATATATATATATATATATATATATAATTTTGAACGGACCTCATTTTCGTCATCTCCTGGGTAGGACATTTGAAGAAATTTTTCGAAAATCGCGTCATGATTACGACCTCAATAGCTGATCTCCCTTAAGAGAAATCTGCTAAAAGGCATACGTGTATATTGAGATAGGGATTTAATTAATGAAGTAACATCATGTTTCTTGAAATACTTTTTGTAATCATTATTTTTCATACTTTTGACTATTATTACTAATGGTTTTTATATTCATTATTTAATTACGTTATTTCTTTCATTTTTTTTTATCTTATTTCTAATTGATAATTACATTCTCTATGCTTTATTCGTATAACATAACATTTCGTAAATGTGCTGTATATCTTAAATCAGGAGTGTCGTTGCATACACTTATTTGTTGAAAATAATGACTTTAACTTTCTTTTAAAATGCACTTTTAGCAATTTATGAACAGTTTTGGCAGCTTTTAATAAAACCTTTTTCTAGGATAGTTGGTTTTTTTTTTTTTTTTTTTTTCTATTATTCTGAATACAAATTATTTAATCGTGTTAATTGTGATCATTGGAACGAAGGCATTTGTTATTTTTATTTTCGTATTAGTGACTGAAATTTGTTAGTAAAGTTTTTGTAAAGGCAGCTATAGCCAGGTATTTCCTTATTTTCTCCGCGAAAGAGTTAAAGATATTCTCATCTTTTGGCATAGCAATATTAATGATATCAGCAGATTTTTTTTTTCGTCAATGACAAGTGGCTTATTACTAACAACAGTACGATGGATTTTTATTATATTCATCCCAACTCAATTTTACTCATATTATTATGAGTTTTATTGAAAGTAAGACAATTATATTTTATTTATAGATGTAAATTTGGACTAAAATAATTAACCGATGCCTATGGATTGGGTGCCATCTTGTTAACTTCTATTTCTACTGAAGTGTAACTAAGTACTTCGGTATATTGGTGTAACTTATATCTTCGGTCCTTGAATACGCAAATATAACATCCTACGTCAATTTGAAATCAAACTCAAGGCAGAAAGTTTATCTAGAATATTAAGTTAAGTCAATCCAACATTCTCTGCTTCATTGAACCAGAAACAATTTCAATGTTATTGGGTTTAAACAACGTAGATCTGTTTAACCATGCAACAAATTATTCCATATATTTGACTTTTAGATTTAAAGGTCATTTAAAAAGTATTTTTTGTCCTTATTGTCTAAAGTCTGTGGCTGCTACGAGTGGTCGCAATACTTTGGAATAACTCTGAGTCGCAGCTTGAACTCCAATTTGGCTTAAGGATAATTATTAAGTAGGGATAGTAAATAAAATCACTAGAATCGGGGGAGTTAGAGTAACCTGTAAATAACCCGTCCGTTAGTTGCATAACCGTTTTTGGTATCTCTTGTAGTTGGGCATATGGATTAAATAGTAAATATTAGCAGATTTCCCTTAAGGGAAATCAGCTATTGAGATCGTTCTCATGACGCGATTTTCATAAAATAACTTCAAATGTCCATCGATCCTACTCAGGAGATAACGAAAATGAGGTCCGTTCAATATATATATATATATATATATATATATTTGCCTGATAACGCTCTAGCGCTCGCAATTTTTGTTTGATCGTTACCAAACTCGATATTTAATTGTTTTATGTAAAAAAAAAGGTCAGGTTCGTTAATGGCTGAAATCGGACTAGTGGGAGGGGGCTTTTCGAAAATTCGAAATATCTCCGTTACCATACGCCGGATCGGAAAATTGTATAGAATCAATATAATTGCTCATTAAATTTTCTATAAGCATTGATATATGCATTTATTCTCTACATTTTCTATTTTTCGTTATATGCATTTATTTCTTGCATTTTTATTAAGTGAGTTAACAGACCTGATGAGATCGGCTGAAGTCGGTTCTATTGAGGACATTCCACCGAAAATGCTAGTTCGGCCGTTTGCGTAACTGTTCGGCTCTCGTGAAATTGGTTTTGAGTCTCGTTACCACTACTGTTAGTAGGAAGATTTCTCTATTGTAAAATTTCATGTGGGAAATCTGCTTAGTTAGTCCCTGCGTGACGGAATTTTTTGATATGAGGCGTCGATTGGGTCCCCTCATGGGCAATAGGAGTTTATTTACTGACCAACTTACAAAAAAATGTGGTTAGTGCACATTGGTTTAATTAAGTATGGATTAATCCGCAATGACTCATTTAATTTATATATTCCACTAACTTAAATCGTAAATTTTAATCCAAAGTGCTCTACAAAGATTTATTTGGCTTACACATGTAAACGCGATCATATTATAAGCTATTCAAAGAGAGACACTTCAAAGTGGGCATCTCTGAATTGGGATTATGCGTGTTACTTTTAACATTTAAATTTAAATTATTTATTAACGTCCACTTTTTGCAACTCAGGCTAATTGGGACGGGTTATCTACAGGTTACCACCCTTTTCTAGCCAGGGTGGGACTAAGGATTTTATTTAATGAATTCCGTCACTAAATAAATTCCTTTGCCCAGGTGGGAATTGAACTCGCCACTCTAGGATTACCATGTGAAATTAAAGGCAACGCTTAAACTCACATGGCTAACCTTAGCACCCCTTTTAACATTTGGATAATTGTTAACGACAAACCGATTCTTTAAAGATCTTTACTTGCACAATGGAAAACTTCATTCGATCACACCTATGACTTTGTTGACGGTTAATATCCTGTCTGGAATAACATTCGAGTCAAGCTGCAAAGCTACATACCTAAATCGTTTCAGAGAACTTGATGATATTTTCACTTAGATCTATTAAGGTCTTCGGGTATTGACCGTGTCTTCATGATGTTTGCCGACGTTTTAGACATGCTTCTAACTGCCTCAGGGCTTTCTCTGAGACTGAAAAATTCTATTCCTTCTTACGTATATATTGGTGTCTTGTCCGATCGTCTTGGCGGAGTCTTCCCTTTCAGGTGGTGTTTTCGGTCACTTGGTCCGGTGCGGTTACACCTGTCCGGACTAGTAACATCTGTTTTGTTAGTCGGATGATTCTTTCTGGGTTGAATTACTGCTTTCCAAAGCCTTAGTCAGTCTGTAGCCATCTTCTCCGTTTATGTTTGGACACTTTCCTATTTCTATTGCTTCTCGGACTATAGTTTCCTGGTAGTGGTTAACTTTCGCCAATACTTTTACTTTATCAAATTTTATCTGGTGGTTCGTTTCCCAAAAATAAAATTTCACTTGAATAACAGAAAAATCGACTAATAAGAATTAAAAAACTTCCTCTAAGCTATTGTTTAATAGCTCACAACACACAAATAATAACCCCTAACCCCTTGATTGTCCATGAACGACATAATCCCACAAAAATAACTTTCTTCCTGAGTTTCCATGAATCCACTATCTTTGGAGGCGATTCCAAGATGTTGATAACTCTGAATGTGATCCATGAATCTGGTAAATCTCTCCTGTTTCTGTGGATCCGATAACTTCTATCATCTTGTGTTTACGAGAATCTGTACATGTCTTCATTAAAAGTAACATATTTTAGTTCGCTCACAGTGTTCTGTAAATATTTTACAATCATTTTAATTTATGTTACATTCAGTCTCCTATGACGTAATGATCAAACTTGTAACGCATTGCCGACGAGGTTACCCTGGGGGAGAGGTGACCTTGTGTAGGAGATGTGGTAACCCTTACTGACCGATGGCAGTTACGTAGTCTTATGGGGAAGGCCTTATTTTAGGCTTATACTACAACATCTAGTGTGTCTGGGTTATATAAAAATTATTTGTCAATGATGCTAATAATGAACGAGTAGTTTAAGGTTTCCTTTATTAGGTTTTAATTTCTTTATTTCAAAAAAGGACTATATTTAGGATTTATGCGTCATTGATAAGTAAATGTTCACAAGGTCAGAAGTGAAAGTGTCGTATTCTTTTATAATTTTAATATTTCTTGAAAAAAATAAGTGCATTTATTTTTTATTTCCACTAGATTTATTTAGATTTGAGAATATTATCTTAGCTATTGAGGCCGTGCTTCCCAAAATGGTTGCATCCATACGTCAATCCAAGCTTTCTTATATATGTGTGTGTGTGTATATATATACCATAGTTTACGCCTCGTTAATATTCTCTTGGGAAGGAGCTCCGAATTTTCAAGAGAAGGAATGGAAGACAAGAACATTGTGACTTGTGTTCTGCCAGAAGCGATTCAATATTAAAGGATTCCTGGAGAGTGACTGGAATTCTTGACGATTCCATAATTGGTAAAGAACCAGTCGTTGACAGCACTAATTATCAGGGATTAGCTTTATTAGCCATGTACCTTTGGTCTTGCCCCACTGGCATTTCGCCAGTGGGAATGAATACCTTGGAGGTAGAAGTAAATAAATATATGCGTATAACAGGCAAAAAGGAAAGGATCTTAGGGTCTCAACTCAGCAATCTATATTATCTAACGTCTAGCGTTAAAAGAAGATGAACTTCTTTCCCTTTTAATATTAGGAGCTATGACTAAGTTGAAAATTTTATGTCACTAATAAGAAAAGTTCTACATACATTGTTCTATTTAGCAAAGAACATTTGCAATTAGGAATATGCAGATTAGTCTTTGTTATTGCCGTGCAGGTTTTGATTTTACTAAACATTTTCACTCGTGACTAGAGTCCTCTGATCTGCTAATCCCCTAGTATTAGGATGTGCATAATGGTTTTGTATCTGTAACAGACGTTTGAGGATTCCTTATGGATTCCTAAGTTTGTAGGATTAACCACTAATGGCTGACCGATCTGTCTTATCGGCGTATTAAACATAATCAGTTCGGTCTGCTGCCCAGCTGACGTTAAGGCAGGTAGCTTGTATCCGTGGAGATAGAAAGGGTTCAGACGTCACATGCATTAGGGATTGTAGACACAAAAAAACCCACCAGGAATGCGGTCTAACCCTTTACCTACCAGACGCCTTCTTTGTCTACTACACACATCACACGGGAACAGGAAAGGAGTTACCATCTGTGAAATGGTATCATGCTTTACAGGCTGTTAATAGGGTGTCCGGAGATTGTTTACCGGCTGCAGGTTGCTTACTGACGCATTAAAAGAACAAAAATAATGCTCAAAAAGCAGGCATAAATGTACCTCGCTTAAAGTAGTAGTCAAAAGGAGATTGACACGATATTATATACAACATAAGTTCTGTGCTTAGGAAATAAATAAATAATTGTTTAGACAACGCTACAACCAAACCCTTTCCAAGTAAAAGTTCAAGAGAGAATCACTTCTTTAAATTAAGTTGTCTATTTGGGAAGCAGTATCTTGAATAACCGGAAATCTCGTATTCAGAACTGGGACAAAGTAACATAAACATTTAATGTTAGTTTAATGAACATGGTCATGTGAGCTTTGATGGACCTACTAAAGCGCTTAACTATTATGTTTAATTTTAGTTCTAACCAAGCATTATTACGAGCCATTTAGAATGATATGCATATGGACAGACAAATTCCTATTAAAACAAACATCGCAGTTAATAATCTGTTGAATAAGACTGCTAAGGGTGAAATGAAGTGTAACCACGATTTGTTCAACTTGTAATTGCGGATATATTTCTAAATTTTGGATCGCATAACATACCAACAACAAATTATTCTATAAAACAAATGCTAAATTAAAAGAGTCCGTCACGCAGGGGCTGCGTAGACTAAGGAGATTCCCCTCCTTTTAAGTAAACAATAGTTAAACAAAGACGAAAGTTTAACAACAGTTAAACAAAGAAGTTTAACAATAGATCAATCTACATACTGGTAACACTAAACCACCGTGAATATTAAGTGAACAAATACAAAAGGTAATAAGAAATCTACTAAAAAATTGAAGTAAGTGATTTATTTAAGTTATATAACATATAGAGACTAAATTGGACAACGCTATTTTTTTTAAATATTATTATTATTTATTAACGTCCATTTTTGCTATAATGGCTAATTAGGGCAGATTATCTACAGGTTACCACCTTTTTCTAGCCAAGTTGAGACTAACCCCCTCCTAAGTTGGGGGATTTTATTTAAATTCGTTACTAAATAAATTCGTATTACCCAGGCGGGAATAGAGCTCGCCACTCTAGGATTACCATGCGTGATTATGATTTTTTAAATATTTATATTGAATAAAAATGAAAGGATATCACCTTACACGTAAAAATAAAATTAATTTAGTAAAGGAAAACACCACAGCAAGAATGTTTATTCTCCTAATGCGATGATAGATACTTACTTTTAATGCGATGAAAGGAACCAATTCTTAATGTGATAATAGCTATGTATTCTTTTTGCGATGATAATTACCTATTAATGTGATGATAGATACCAATTATTAATGTGATGGAAAATACCTACTATTGATGTGATGGAAAATAACTATTAGTAATGTCATGTAAAATACCTATTATTGATGTGATGGAAAATAACTATTAGTAATGTCATGTAAAATAACTATTAGTAATGTGATGATAGCTACATATTCTTATTGCGATGCTAATTACATATTCTTAATTTGATGATAGATACCAATTATTAATGTGATGGAAAATACCTATTACTGATATGATGAAAAATAACTATTAGTAATGTGATGATAGTTACTTATTCCTAACACGATAATAAGAACCAATTCTTAATGTGATGATGTATACCAATTCTTAATGTGATGAAAAATAACTATTAGTAATGTGATGATAGTTACTTATTCCTAACGCGATAATAAGGACCAATTCTTAATGTGATGATGGATACCAATCCTTAACGTGATGAAAAATACCTATTATCAACGTGATGAAAAATAACTAGTATTAGTGTGATGAAGTTATATATTCTTAATTGAATGATAATTAACCATTCGTAATGTGATGACAGTTACCTATTATTAATTTGATGATAAATACGTATCCTTAATGTGAGGATAATTACCTACTCTTAATGTGACGGTAGCTATATATTCTTAATGCTATGATAATTACCTATTCTTAATGTGATTATAGATACCAATTATTAATGTGATGAAAATACCTATTATTGATGTGATGGAAAATAACCATTAGTAATGTGATGGTAGTTACTTATTCTTACTGCGATGATAGGAGCCAATTATTAATGTGATGATAGCTACCTATTCTTATTGCGATGATAATTACCTATTCTTAATGTGATGATAGATACCAACTGTTAATGTGATGAAAATACCTATTATTTATGTGATGGAAAATAACTATTAGTAATGTGATGATAACTACGTATTCTTATTGCGATGATAATTACCTATTCTTAATGTGATGATAGATACCAATTACTAATGTGATGGGAAATACCTATTATTGATGTGATGGAAATTAACTATTAGTAATGTGATGATAACTACATATTCTTATTGCGCTGATAATTACATATTCTTAATTTGATGATAGATAGCAATTATTAATGTGATGGAAAATACCTATTACTGATGTGATGGAAAATAACTATTAGTAATGTGATGATAACTACGTATTCTTATTGCGATGATAATTACCTATCCTTAATGTGATGATAGATACCAATTATTAATTTGATCGAAAATACCTATTATTGATGTGATGTAAAATAACTATTAGTAATGCCATGTAAAATAACTATTAGTAATGTGATGATAGTTACTTATTCCTAACGCGATAACACCATAAGAACCAATTCTTAATGTGATGATGGATACCAATTATTAATGCGATGAAAAATAACTATTATTGATGTGATGGAAAATAACTATTAGTAATGTGATGATAGTTACTTATTCTTAATGCGATGATAGGAGCCAATTCTTAATGCGATGATTTCGACGTATTCTTACTGTGATGACAATTACCTATTCTTAATGTGATGATAGATACCAATTATTAATGTGATGGGAAATTTCTATTATTGATGTGATGGAAAATAACTATTAGTAATGTGATGATAACTACGTATTCTTATTGCGATGATAATTACCTATTCTTAATGTGATGATAGATACCAATTACTAATGTGATGGGAAATACCTATTATTGATGTGATGGAAAATAACTATTAGTAATGTGATGATAACTACGTATTCTTATTGCGATGATAATTACCTATTCTTAATGTGATGATAGATACCAATTACTAATGTGATGGGAAATACCTATTATTGATGTGATGGAAAATAACTATTAGTAATGTGATGATAACTACGTATTCTTATTGCGATGATAATTACCTATTCTTAATGTGATGATAGATACCAATTACTAATGTGATGGGAAATACCTATTATTGATGTGATGGAAATTAACTATTAGTAATGTGATGATAACTACATATTCTTATTGCGCTGATAATTACATATTCTTAATTTGATGATAGATAGCAATTATTAATGTGATGGGAAATACCTATTACTGATGTGATGGAAAATAACTATTAGTAATGTGATGATAACTACGTATTCTTATTGCGATGATAATTACCTATCCTTAATGTGATGATAGATACCAATTATTAATTTGATCGAAAATACCTATTATTGATGTGATGTAAAATAACTATTAGTAATGCCATGTAAAATAACTATTAGTAATGTGATGATAGTTACTTATTCCTAACGCGATAATACCATAAGAACCAATTCTTAATGTGATGATGGATACCAATTATTAATGCGATGAAAAATAACTATTAGTAATGTGATGGAAAATAACTATTAGTAATGTGATGATAGTTACTTATTCTTAATGCGATGATAGGAGCCAATTCTTAATGCGATGATTTCTACATATTCTTACTGTGATGACAATTACCTATTCTTAATGTGATGATAGATACCAATTATTAATGTGATGGGAAATTTCTATTATTGATGTGATGGAAAATAACTATTAGTAATGTGATGATAACTACGTATTCTTATTGCGATGATAATTACCTATTCTTAATGTGATGATAGATACCAATTACTAATGTGATGGGAAATACCTATTATTGATGTGATGGAAAATAACTATTAGTAATGTGATGATAACTACGTATTCTTATTGCGATGATAATTACCTATTCTTAATGTGATGATAGATACCAATTACTAATGTGATGGGAAATACCTATTATTGATGTGATGGAAAATAACTATTAGTAATGTGATGATAACTACGTATTCTTATTGCGATGATAATTACCTATTCTTAATGTGATGATAGATACCAATTACTAATGTGATGGGAAATACCTATTATTGATGTGATGGAAAATAACTATTAGTAATGTGATGATAACTACGTATTCTTATTGCGATGATAATTACCTATTCTTAATGTGATGATAGATACCAATTACTAATGTGATGGGAAATACCTATTATTGATGTGATGGAAAATAACTATTAGTAATGTGATGATAACTACGTATTCTTATTGCGATGATAATTACCTATTCTTAATGTGATGATAGATACCAATTACTAATGTGATGGGAAATACCTATTATTGATGTGATGGAAAATAACTATTAGTAATGTGATGATAACTACGTATTCTTATTGCGATGATAATTACCTATTCTTAATGTGATGATAGATACCAATTACTAATGTGATGGGAAATACCTATTATTGATGTGATGGAAAATAACTATTAGTAATGTGATGATAACTACGTATTCTTATTGCGATGATAATTACCTATTCTTAATGTGATGATAGATACCAATTACTAATGTGATGGGAAATACCTATTATTGATGTGATGGAAAATAACTATTAGTAATGTGATGATAACTACGTATTCTTATTGCGATGATAATTACCTATTCTTAATGTGATGATAGATACCAATTACTAATGTGATGGGAAATACCTATTATTGATGTGATGGAAAATAACTATTAGTAATGTGATGATAACTACGTATTCTTATTGCGATGATAATTACCTATTCTTAATGTGATGATAGATACCAATTACTAATGTGATGGGAAATACCTATTATTGATGTGATGGAAAATAACTATTAGTAATGTGATGATAACTACGTATTCTTATTGCGATGATAATTACCTATTCTTAATGTGATGATAGATACCAATTACTAATGTGATGGGAAATACCTATTATTGATGTGATGGAAAATAACTATTAGTAATGTGATGATAACTACATATTCTTATTGCGATGATAATTACATATTCTTAATTTGATGATAGATACCAATTACTAATGTGATGGGAAATACCTATTATTGATGTGATGGAAAATAACTATTAGTAATGTGATGATAACTACGTATTCTTATTGCGATGATAATTACCTATTCTTAATGTGATGATAGATACCAATTACTAATGTGATGGGAAATACCTATTATTGATGTGATGGAAAATAACTATTAGTAATGTGATGATAACTACGTATTCTTATTGCGATGATAATTACCTATTCTTAATGTGATGATAGATACCAATTACTAATGTGATGGGAAATACCTATTATTGATGTGATGGAAAATAACTATTAGTAATGTGATGATAACTACGTATTCTTATTGCGATGATAATTACCTATTCTTAATGTGATGATAGATACCAATTACTAATGTGATGGGAAATACCTATTATTGATGTGATGGAAAATAACTATTAGTAATGTGATGATAACTACGTATTCTTATTGCGATGATAATTACCTATTCTTAATGTGATGATAGATACCAATTACTAATGTGATGGGAAATACCTATTATTGATGTGATGGAAAATAACTATTAGTAATGTGATGATAACTACGTATTCTTATTGCGATGATAATTACCTATTCTTAATGTGATGATAGATACCAATTACTAATGTGATGGGAAATACCTATTATTGATGTGATGGAAAATAACTATTAGTAATGTGATGATAACTACGTATTCTTATTGCGATGATAATTACCTATTCTTAATGTGATGATAGATACCAATTACTAATGTGATGGGAAATACCTATTATTGATGTGATGGAAAATAACTATTAGTAATGTGATGATAACTACGTATTCTTATTGCGATGATAATTACCTATTCTTAATGTGATGATAGATACCAATTACTAATGTGATGGGAAATACCTATTATTGATGTGATGGAAAATAACTATTAGTAATGTGATGATAACTACGTATTCTTATTGCGATGATAATTACCTATTCTTAATGTGATGATAGATACCAATTACTAATGTGATGGGAAATACCTATTATTGATGTGATGGAAAATAACTATTAGTAATGTGATGATAACTACATATTCTTATTGCGATGATAATTACATATTCTTAATTTGATGATAGATACCAATTACTAATGTGATGGGAAATACCTATTATTGATGTGATGGAAAATAACTATTAGTAATGTGATGATAACTACGTATTCTTATTGCGATGATAATTACCTATTCTTAATGTGATGATAGATACCAATTACTAATGTGATGGGAAATACCTATTATTGATGTGATGGAAAATAACTATTAGTAATGTGATGATAACTACATATTCTTATTGCGATGATAATTACATATTCTTAATTTGATGATAGATACCAATTATTAATTTGATCGAAAATACCTATGATTGATGTGATGTAAAATAACTATTAGTAATGCCATGTAAAATAACTATTAGTAATGTGATGATAGTTACTTATTCCTAACGGGATAATACCATAAGAACCAATTCTTAATGTGATGATGGATACCAATTATTAATGCGATGAAAAATAACTATTAGTAATGTGATGATAGTTACGTATTCTTATTGCGATGATAATTACCTATTCTTAATGTGATGATAGATACCAATTACTAATGTGATGGGAAATACCTGTTATTGATGTGATGGAAAATAACTATTAGTAATTTGATGATAGTTACTTATTCCTAACGCGATAATAAGGACCAATTCTTAATGTGATGATAGATACCTATTCTTAATGTGATAATTTCTTCTGAACAAAATTTAAAATTCTATTAGACTTACTACTTTAAATGGTTTATTTAACAAAACTCATGCCATTTACTAAGATATAACAATTTGATTACATAACTCCATGCTACGAACTTAGGTAAGATCAATACACTTCGTGTTTCCCTTCTCGGAAGTTCATGACAGCTCTTCGACAACATCTCAGCAAGATAGTTACTACGGAATAAAGCAATTTCTCCATTTTCATAAAATATTGTTTTAATAATCATCAATTTATCCATTTACTTGCTATAGCTGGTACATGATAAAAAGTGAGAAAGCGCGTATTATTGATAATACTATTAAAGTGTATTATAATAATCTTAGATTATAACCAATTTATGAAAATCTTGTTCTATTTAATTTCTTTTCCTCTTTTTAATTCTAATTGCATCTAATTGTAATTCTTTTTTCCCCAGGTGCGTTGGTAGTTTTCACATCTCTATTGGGTAAAAATAAGTAATTTATTTTTATTTTGGTAAGTCATTTTTTTCCATTTTACATATTTATAGGAGTTTTAATTTTTTGATTGTATTATTTCGAGATAATATTCAACTCGCTAAAAACTAATAATGCACTCAGTTTACACTAATTTAATGAAAAATGAATACTTGCAACGAAATAGCTACATTTATTTAGGAATTTCCAACAAAAAGAATGATTTATTTATTTGTGTCTCAATTTAAGCGATTCACACATTATCTTGTTATAATACTAAAATAATTTAGGTAAAGCCACCTTATAAAAACCAATAAAAAGGTTAAAAAATCTACAGAGGTAAAAGTACGCCGAATGATTTTATTATGGCTATGTTTCCCTTATTTTTTTTTTTTTTTTTAAATTGAAGTAAAAAAAAAATCCGTCACGCAAGGGGCTGCGTAAACTTACCGGATTTCCCACGTGCTAACATATCACACTATTGTTATTGTCAGCTAACCTCTCCAGTCGATCTGCGCCATTAAGAGCTTTTTAGATTTATCGGCTGTCCAAATGGATTCAGTCCAATTGACTTAACACGGTATTTGTGGTTTAGGAAAGCCGGATTACCATTAAAATTCATACGGATGAGTTAGCAAGGGGATGTAGCATGGGATAATCAGAAATAAAGCATTAAGATATTTACCGCTAATTGGTCAGCCTAAAATGAAATGCACTTAAAGTGCACTTTTAATGCCAATCGATCCCGCATTACAGTTCCCTTCATAATGGCAAATTATGAGAGAAGCCATTAAATTTGAGGATTAATATGATGTGTTTAAGACTGATTCAGGTTTACGAGGAATATAAATCCCCCTTCCCCATCAACCCGTTTTTGTATAAAGTGAATTAAGTAATTTATTACATAAACTCTTTAAATATTATTTTTTTTCCTCAAACATTTCATTTATTGAGATTTTCTCATTGTTTATTCTTTTTAAATTAATAATTTCAGCAGAACTATGGTGAATTACCACAAGTTCACACACAAGAATGTGTGTAACCGGAAGAGTAATTAAAGAAATAAAGTGAAAGTTAACAGGTTTTTGACCTTCCAGCTGAATCCATAAAGAAATATCAGTATATATAGGTCACTCATTAAACGAAAAGGCTTTTGTTTAGTTTTGTAAATAAATTATTCAAAGAAAATAAAGCTGAAGGATAGTGTCTTTTCTTATAATTGCTAACGGTCGTCTTATGAACACCCGGCTAAATAGCAAAGTTCATAAAACCTGGGATTCAATGTAGAAGTAAGTACCTCTCACAAAACGATTACGATATAAAATATTCTTCTGCGACATTCGAAAAGAAGAGGTAGTGACTACCAGGATGCACATATGCCACACAAATCTCACGCACATACACTTAATAACTAAAGATCCCCAACAACAATACGAAATATGCCATGGTCCACTCACAATACTCCATCTTATAGAGAAATTTCAATCTGTGCAAATAATTTTCGAAGAATTAGAAATTCCTAGAAACATAAAATTTGCCTTACAAGACACTACACAAGCAGCAAATAGAATCATTTCGTTAGTAAAGAAGCTACCTTTATACAACAAAATTTAGGTATTGTATAATTAAAACAAAATACACAGTAACAATAAATTTTACACTTATTAAAGAGCATAATAAACACGATGTTTATTCCTAAACAAACTCCTACCCTACCCAACGAAGGGATGGATAGCTTACAATTATTTTCTGTTCCTGAAACCTCTAAAATTGATGTTATGTATTCATTTCTTCAATTATTAATAAAGTTTAATTTTTTCATTTATTAGTGCTATCAGTTACACCCTGCTCAACCAGTTTCATGACGTTTATTATATGCAGTGGCCAGTTTAAAGTGTATTTCTCATGAAGAATCCGTATTAAGGATGGAACAGAATACTATGTGTCGTCATTTCTGTCATTACGCCTGCTGGAAATCATCTTAGCAGGGAATTTTTATTCAGCAACTACCGGACCCTGCGCCCGTTGTTACCTCACCAAATAAAATACTAAATTATGATAAAGATCTATATAATAAAAGTTACTCTAAATATCAAATTAAACATCTTTTGACACGTGCATGTTCACCAAAAAAACAATAGCCCCCCCCCCCCCCCCCGCCCCCCCCCCCCAAACGAACCCCCCCCACACCCCACACACACCACCCCATCTGGCACTAATTTTTCCCCCCCCCCCCCCCCCCCCCTCCCCCCTTCCATGCCCCCCCCCCCCCCCCCCCCCCCTCCCTAACAACCCCCACTCCTGTTCGTTCCTAAATATGTTAATATAGCTTATAGTAAAAAATACGGAGGTTCGTTAATTTCGATTTAGTCTTTCGTGTATACCTCATTTATACTTCGTCATACGGAAAAAGTGCATTTATCAAAAGTTATTTTAAATAACAAAAAGCAACTTTGGTTATGTGCGTAATTGCCGAAAATCCAATAGAAAACGAAATATCGCTATTTTTAATTTCAGACCTCCCTTACAACCCCCACTCCTGATCGTACCTTGTAATTTTAATATAGCTTATAATCAGGGAGGTGTTAATACCAAATCACATCGGAGTTTCGTTTAGTTCGGTTGAGTATTTTATGCCATATAAAATTATTGACTCCCACTATTGTTTTTAGCGTATAACTCATTTATACTTCGGTACTCGACAAAAGTGTATATTACAAAAGTTACTGTAAATAACAAAACAAACAACTTTTTTTATGTGCATATTTGCCCAAAAAGCAATTCGAAACGAAATATCGCTATTTTTAATTTCAAGCCTTCCTTATAACCCCCACTCCAGTTCATCTCGGAGAATATTAATATAGCCAAAAACCTAACTTGGGTTAGTAGTAATATACATGCTATGTTTCATAAAATTCGGTTCAGCCGTTTACGATTCTATAAAGGACTTACAAACAAACATTCATTTATATATAGACTAGCTAAGGTACCCCCGGCCACGCCCGGATAATCATCTGAGGTTGAGTGATGATGGGTATTTTATTTTTGGGCTTTTCTTTGTAGAATATTTTTACATTTTCCAGTTTCTATGTTTAGGATTTACACCCGAGCCCGAAGTGCTGGGGATATGTTAATAATAAAAGTATTTGTTATGTGCTTAATTCAACAAAATACACAATATTTTTATATTACTCGTTTCCTGTGCATGTATCTTTTTTATATATAACATAGTCATAGATTATCATATTATCATTGTCAAAAATACGGAGTTTCGTCGATTTAGTCTTTCGAGTCCCATAACATTGTTGACCCCTTCTTATAGTTCTGTAGTTCTATGGAAAAAGTTCATATATCAAAAGTTTGTGTGACAAAAGGGTATATCACAAAAGTTAGTCTAAATAACAAAATAAACATCTTTTGACATGTGCATATTTGCATAAAACCCAGTAGAAAACAAAATATACTTATTTTTAATTTCAGGCCTTTCTTATAACCCCCACTCCGGTTCGTCTCAGAGAATATTAATACAGCCAGAAACCTAACCTTTATTAGTAATATACATCCCAAGTTTCATAAAATTCGGTTCAACCGTTTACGATTCTATAAAGGACATACAGACAAACATTCATTTTTATATATAAGGTATTAATATTTGTCACTAGCTTCAGATTTTCTTAAGAGCTAGGGAATCGTTTGATGTATGTCAAAATAGTGTTATGCACTAAGTGTCAGGTGATTTCTCTAGTACAAATGAAATTCTTGTACCGTAACGTCATCGTGTACGATCGTTTGTTGGCCAAAATGTACGAAAGAAGAAACAACAACTTGAAAATGAAAGGTGAAGAAAAAAGGCCATAGTGGTGTAATAGTGCTCTGCCTCTGTCAGAACCCGGAGGAACTGTGACGGGGCTTACGCAAGTCGAGCACGATGAGGGGAAGCTGGAGCTAGTCACGTGACAGACGTTTCTTGCCACGGAAAAACATTACTGTTACGATGCAACTGACTTTTCCCGATAGAAAAACAGCTGGAGTCTAGGTCTCTTTCTCCTAGTCTTCATTTCGTCCCTCGGAACAAAATAGAAAGTATTGACAATTTAAGAAATTTGTCATGTTAGGAAGTAGTTTACAACTCCTGCAAACAAGAACTGTCTTAATATTCGAGTTACTAGAAAATATACACGACAATTGTAGAGCATCAAAATTGAAACAGATAGATTCGTTCTGACTCATAATAACTGAAATATTCTTAATTTTCTTTGCTCTCTCTCTTCTCCCCCTCTCCCTCTTCCTGACTAATTTCCGACATTGGCGAATATAATCTTTGCTGATGGAAGAAATGTTTAAGTACCGACTATGGTATTTATAAAATAAACATTTTCTTGTTAGAAATATAAAACCTTAATACATTACGACACAAATAACATATTTACATGTATCTAACATAGTAATGGTTCCTGATCAAGTTCATTAATGGCTGAAATCCGACATGTGGTTTAGAGGGGGGAATTACGAAAATTCGAAATATCTCCGTTATTAATCGCATGGTCAAAAAATTGTATAGATCTAATCTATACAATTGCAAATTGAATGTTCTGTAAATGTTGTTATATGAGTTTTCCCACTATTTGGAATATTATCCCAGACATATGCATTTTTTATTTTTTTACCCTTTAGTAAACCACCACTCATGTCATATTAACAATAAGCTGTTATGTCTTAAAGGACTTTATTTGAAACTTAACTACTCTAAATATTGTTCTCATTGAACTTTTACTTTTTGAGATACCTTATTTGAGTGATTTGCCCTCCTGCCTACAGGCAGAGTTCCTGGACTTGAACGTTTGGATCATTCTCTCCACGAGCCCGTTGGTCTTGATGATGGAACGATACGGAGCTCCGGTCGCCAATTTCCATCCTATCCTCGTTGCCGATGTAGTATTACTAACTAAAAGTTCATTGAGTATAGCCATGAAAACTAATTTATAAACAAAGTAACAGTAACAAGAGGTTTCATCACCTAGCAACCATATAGCATATGCTACAGACATATATATACTAGCTCAGATACCCGGCTTCACTCGGGAATTCATTTGAGGCTGAATGGTGATGGTATATTTTTGGCAAGGCTTTACTTTGCACAATATTTTGACATTTACCCATTCCAGTGTTTAGGGTTAATACCCGTTGTAGGCATTTGTTAATAATATAATTATTTTTTTATGTAAGACTTCACTGTCCTGCATATTGTCATATTTCCCGTCTCCTGTGCATTATGCATAGATTTGAATTATTAAGGAGAAAATATTGACATACATTTGAATTACTTTTTTCAGGTGAGGTACTTGGTAGTTCATATTGAAAAGAAGTGTTGAGCAAATTTCTCTAAATAACAAAATAAACAACTTTTGTTATGTGCATATTTGCCGAAACCCCAATAGGAAATCATTAATATTAATTTCAGGCCTCCCTTATAACCCCCACTCCTGCCCGTCCCTAGAAATGTTAGTATGGCTTATTATAAGGAAGGCGTTAGTGCTAATACACATACTGAGTGTTTTATTTAGTTCGGTTGAGTCTTTTGTGCCAAATAAAATTGTTGTCTCCCGCTATAATTTTTAGCGTATAACGCCTTTATACTTCGGTATACGATGATAGTGTGTATAAAAAAAAGTTTCTCTAAATAACAAAATAAACAACTTTTGTTATGTGCATATTTGCCGAAAATGCAATAGGAAACGAAATATCGCTATTTTTAATTTCAGGCCTCCCTTATAACCCCCACTCCTGTTCGTCTTAGAGAATATTAATATAGCCTAAAGTCTAAGTTGGGCTAGTAGTAATATACATACCAAGTTTCATAAAATTCGGTTCAGCCGTTTATGCGTGAAAAGGTAACAAACAAACAGACACGAAAGAAACAAAATGTAGTTATGGTGTCTATGACATGTGAAACGAAAAGTTATCGTGAAATTTCGCGAAAAAAATCAATGTACAGACAGAGGTTACAATTTTATATATATATATATATATATATATATATATATATATATATATATATATATACATATATAATGTCTGCGTAGAGCGACAGAAAATTTTATGATGAAAAGGGTTGATTTAATAATTCTTTATTTCGTTGTTTACATCACTGGAATAAATTCTGTAAATGTAAAAAGAAAGAAGTTAACAGTGCTAATGCTACTTAAATCCACTCTTATAATTTCGACGACAAATTCTCAGAAAATAAAAATTACTTTCGAAAAATAATGAAATATATAAAAGGAGCTGAGACTAATCAGAGACAATGCTTGCACTTCAATCAAAAGGAATTCTTAGTAAATTGTTTAACAAAAGTAGCATCTAAATTAAATTCCCTCGAAAATCCGCTGAATTAAAATATTTTATTCTCTTTTCATTGAAAAACAGACTATCCTTCACAGAGGTATTTGAATGTTCATTTAATATTCCCTCTTTTCCTGGTTCCTGATTTAAGCAATGAACTTCCTCTGCAGAAGGTAGTCCCAGTCCTCTTGGCCTACCCTGGGTATAGACACTATATTCGACAAATGTCTTCAAATGTCCGTCGAACATACCTCATCTCCTAGGTACTAAAACTAGATAATGAATTATACATGAAAAATGGGGAATTGATTCTGCTAGATTAGTGGCGTCCCCAGCAAGTGAGAATTCTGCTTAGATTAAGCAGCCTCTGCGTGAAAGAGATTTGTATTTTAAAAACATTATTCAAAACTGATTTAATTTTATTATGAGAATTGTAATTAAATACATTTTGCCGTACAAATATACTCGCAAAGTAGTAAAGAGGCAAACCGTTTGAGTTAAAACCTAATAATTGCCATTTAAATTATTTATTTTTTCACTCCAATACATTTTAACGTATGGTAATAATTATGCATTTTATTTATTAATTACAATATACCGCATCTACTATTGGCATTAGCGGTAGATGGATCTATATTTCTTGGAACGAACAAGTTTCAGTGAAAAATTCAAAAAGCCTCAAAGCTGTTCTTGGAAGATCGTATTTTAGCAGATTTCCCTTAAGGGAAATCAATTATTGAGGTCGTACTCATGACGCGATTTTCGAAATGTTTGTTCAAATGTCCATCGATCCTACCCAGGAGATGACGAAAATGAGGTCTGTTCAAAACCGTATATATAATATATATATATATATATTTATATATATATATATATATATATATATATATATATATATATATATATATATATATTTCTCGTTACCGCTCTAGCAGTCGCAATGTTTAACCTATCGTTACCAAACTTGATATATAAACGTTTTATACAAAAGGAAAGATCAAGTTCGTTAACGGCTGAAATCGGACCAGGGAGAGAGGGGGGGGTTAGAGGGGGAGAATTCCGCAAATTCTTAATATCTCCGTTATTATGCGTTGGATCGAAAACCTGTATAGAACCATTCTTATTGCAAATTTAATGTTCTATACATGTCGTTATGTACATTTTTTCACTATCTTGATTATTAACTGAGATATTTGCATTGCAGCTTTCGGTGTTCAGTAAACCCCCACTCCTACTCATCTCATATTAACAATATTCCATTATGTTATGAAACACTTTATTTGAAGCTTAAATACCAAATATTTTTCACATTGAACATTTAATTTTTGAGATAAATACAAAAACGTGACGCACGTGGGAAATCTGCTTATTTAATGCAGCCCCTGCGTGACGGACTTTTTTACAATTAAGGGGAAGCTGTGAGTCAGTCAGATGGACATTACAACAATCACAGGTTGGTGGGAATAAGCCTTTCAATAAATATCTATGTGTTAATTTGGTACGAGTATGCCCAATTCGGATACGGGCAAGAACAAACTTCTCTTTCCGGATTTGTCTACTTGCAGATTTCCAACCTTCAATTATTATTCATTATTTTATTAAGAAATTAATAAGTTCTAAGACTCAATATTCAATACATAAATCGTATCTTATATGTAATATTCCATGTAGGAATATATCGTGTATTCAAATAAATTACTTCTCATATGGATAATATGAGAAGAAATATAAATATCTAAAAAACCTACTCTTAGAATTTTCTCTTAAAGCTATTATAATGGAGTACCTTATGTTCGGTTAAGAGTCAAGTCTTGTTATTAAGAGAGAAAACGGAATGTTATATTTATTTCAATTCACTACATAATAAATCCGCCCACGTGGTGAACTTTATTCAAAGGAAAAGAGTATTTTTTAAAAGAATGTTTTATATGTTCCGCCAAGAGCGAAGTATTTCCTTGGGAACGAGACGACTATATTAAACAAACTGAATTCCTGGATGAAGGGGGGGGGGGTCTGAATGAAGGGAAATCTGCTATTGAGGTTGAGCTCAACTTAAAAAATATCTATCGATCCTACCTATAAGACGAGAAAAATGACATACGTTCAAAATTACACACACACGCATATGTCTGTTACCGCTCTCGTGGTCGTAATACTTGTTCGTTCTTTACCAAACTCGATATACACCATATTATCATTATGTCATTCTTATTTTCTCCCGTATTAAGAAGCCAATGTGAACAAGGTTTGACATTTAAGATGGGAATAAGATATTTAGTTATAAAGTTGCATTATGTGAAAATATCGCGATTATCAGTAAGAGTTAAAATGAATACAAATAACTGAAATAGTAGTCGATTTAGTGAATACTGTTTGTTACAACAATATGAGTAAATTACTTTGTTAATTAAATATAAAAATTAAATAATATATATATATATATATATATATATATATATATATACTATATAATTGCCTATAAGTGAGCTCTGTTAAATAACGGACATAAATTAATTTCTCTCTCTCTCTCTCTCTCTCTCTCTCTCTCTCTCTCTCTCTCTCTCTCTCTCTCTCTCTCTCTCTCTCTCTCTCTCTCTCTCTCTCTCTCTCTCTCTCTCTCTCTTCTCTCTCTTCTCTCTCTCTCTCTCTCTCTCTCTTCTCTCTCTCTCTCTCTCTCTCTCTCTATCTCTCTCTCTCTCTCTCTCTCTCTCTCTCTCTCTCTCTCTCTCTCTCTCTCTCTCTCCTCTCTCCCTCTCTCCCTCTCTCCTCTCTCTCCCTCTCTCCTCTCTCTCCCTCTCTCCCTCTCTCCTCTCTCCCCTCTCTCCCTCTCTCCCCTCTCCCCTCTCTCCCTCTCTCCCTCTCCCTCTCCCTCTCTCTCTCTCTCTCTCTCTCTCTCTCTCTCTCTCTCTCTCTCTCTCTCTCTCTCTCTCTCTCTATCGAACAAATAAAAATTAAGGCCACTAGCCATTTTGATATTTACTAAATTAAGGTATTCTCCTTTTTCATAGTATAACGTCATTCTAGCCAGCCTACGAACGGGTCTGCTGAGAGAGAACTCGCCAAGCAGCCCTTAACTAATCCGGGGTCCGATATATAAAATTTATTCTGGAATTCAAAATAACTTAGGTTTGGAACTACTTTAAATAAATCGCACAGTCGCTTAGTAATGCTTGGGCTACATCCATTAACAACTAGTGCTAATGGCACTATTCCGCTTGATGGAACTGAAGTAAATAAATTAACGATGTCGAATTACATCATAATTCATTGATTACCGTGTGGCGAACTAGTTGACATACTGAACCCTCCCCCCTCACTACTACTACTTCCAACAGTGTATTTTGGCTTCTACGTCGTAAAATACTTAAATTTGTCTCCTAGCCAATTTTTAGCTTGTGCGGGATGGGATTTATCTCAATAAGACTCTCATCCTCAAATTGAATAAGCATTGCATACTTTTGATTGATTGTTGTTTGAAAATATCCTGAAACAGTTTTGTAGGGTCTTTATCAATCGATACGAAATCGTTATCAGAAAACATAGAATTAGTCTTATTAATATAATATTCTTTTTCTGTAATCGTTGAATAATGGTAACATTACTAAACTGAAATGAGTGAAGAAAGTGAAACATTTTGCAATAGAGTGAAGAAAGTAATCACTTTCTTCACTTGTGAAGAAAGTGAATTGCCTTCTCAATTAGTAATAAGTATAAATTAAAAAATAATTTGAAGTTGGAAATTAAATGCTTTTAAATGTTTCTTAACATTGTAAGAATTTATTTTAACAAAACAAATTGACATGTGAATGAATTATTGGTAGAAATAATCAATATATTTTAAAATTTAAATATAATAATAAATACCTTCCTTGTTTATAACCTGCACTTGTTTATAACTGCACTACTTCACAATCATCACTAGTTGTTTTATAACTATGCTTATAACCTTTCGCAATCATGCTTATAACCTACCAACAACATACCATAATCTTCACAACATCCTAATTTTGTTCATATTCTGGTTAGATCTGATCATGTATTACACGATTACAGAAAAAAATTAATATTACACTCGTGACGGAAGTAGAATTTACAACTCTCGTGAAATTACCACACTCGCTTCGCTCGTGTGGGCAAACGTTTCACTCGAGTTGTAAAATGATCGACTTTCGTCACTTGTATAATAAATAACTATTTTTCATAATTACCGTACACTTTCCTTTATCTCCATTTATTACTATCGAGTTATTGTCAAACGCGATATTTAATCTTTTCTATACAAAAAGAAAGAGCAAGTTTCATTAAATGCTGAAATCGGAACAGTGGGAGTGAATTTTCGAAGTTCGAAATATCTCTGTTACTATACGTCAGATTGAAAACTTATGTAGAAACAATCTTATTGAAATTTAAATATACTATAAATATTGATAAATACATTTATTCTCTATCTTTAATATTAACCGAGATATTTGCATTTTCCATATTAGGCTATTTATGGTTCTGTTCGTGCGATTCCACTGAAAGTTAGTTCGACCGTTTCCGTAAGTACACCGTAATTGGTGTAGAGACTGGTTTAAGCTTCAACTTTAGGAGATATATAAAAATGCGTTCTGTTCATAGACTACTAAAATTTGAGTGATTGAGATAAAAAAATTTCTGATTCATTATAAATTACAGTACTAGATATAATAAATAGTTGGGAGCTTGTTAAAATTAACTGAAAGATTTCTCATTAACGTTTGTATTTATTCACCGTGGAAAGTGTTACCACTATGCAGATTTCTCTATTGAAAACTTCATGTGGGAAATCTGCTTAGTTTACGCAGCCCCTGGGTGACGGACTTTTAGCAGATTTCCCTTAAGGGAAATCAGCTATTGAGGTCGTACTCATGACGCGATTTTCGAAAAATTTCTTCAAATGTCCATCGATCCTACCCAGGAGATGACGAAAATGAGATCCGTTCAAAATTATATATATATATACTAGCTCAGATACCCGGCTTCGCCCGGGAATTCATTTGAGGGTGATGGTATTTTTTTTGTTGGCAAGGCTTTGCTTTGCACAATATTTTGACATTTCCTCGTCTCAGTGTTTAGAGTTTATTATACCTGTCGTTGCTATGGATTTGTTAATAATAAAATTAATAATTCAAGTAAGACTTCACTGTCCTCCATATTGTCATATTTCCCGTCTCCTGTGCATTATGCATAGATTTGAATTATTAAGGAGATAATATTGACATACATTTGAATTAATTTTTTCAGATGAAGTACCTGGTAGTTCATATTGAAAAGAAGTGTTGAGCAAATTTCTCTAAATAACAAAATAAACAACTTTTGTTATGTGCATATTTGCCGAAACCCCAATAGGAAATCATTATTATTAATTTCAGGCCTCCCTTATAACCCCCACTCCTGCCCGTCCCTAGAAATGCTAGTATAGCTTATTATAATGAAGGCGTTAGTACTAATTCACATACCGAGTTTGGTTTAATTCGGTTGAGTCTTTAGTGCCAAATAAAATTGTGGACTCCCGCTATAGCTTATAGCGTATAACTCATTTATGCTTCTATATACGGCAAAAGTGCATATAACAAAAGTTACTCTAAATAACAAAATAAACAACTTTTGTTATGTGCATATTTGCTGAAAAAGCAATAGGAAACGAAATATCGCTATTTTTAATTTCAGGCCTCCCTTATAACCCCCACTCCTGCCCGTCCCTAGAAATGTTAGTATGGCTTATTATAATGAAATTGTTAGTATTAATTCACATAGCGAGTTTGGTTAAGTTCGGTTGAGTCTTTTGTGCCAAATAAAAATGTAGACTCCCGCTACAGTTTTTAGCGTATAACTCATTTATACTCCCGTATACGGCAAAAGTGCATATAACAAAAGTTACTCTAAATAACACAATAAACAACTTTTGTCATGTGCATATTTGCTGAAAAAGCAATAGGAAACGAAATATTGCTATTTTTAATTTCAGGCCTCCCTTATAACCCCCACTCCTGTTCGTCTTAGAGAATATTAATATAGCCTAAAGTCTAAGTTGGGTTAGTAGTAATATACATACCAAGTTTCATTAAATTCGGTTCAGCCGTTTATGCGTGAAAAGGTAACAAACAAACAAACAAATAAACAAACAAACAAACAAACAGACACGAAAGAAACAAAATGCAGTTATGGTGTCTATGACATGAGAAACGAAAAGTTATCGTGAAATTTCGCGAAAAAAATCAATGTACAGACAGAGGTTACAATTGTATATATATATATATATATATATATATATATATATATATATATACATATATATATATATATATATTTGTCTGTTAACGCTCTAGCGGTCGCAATTTTTGTTTGATCGTTACGAAACTCGATATTTAATCGTTTTATGTAAAAAGACAGATCAAGTTCGTTAATGGCTAAAATCGGACTAGTGGGAGGGGGGGATTTTCGAAAATTCAAAATATCTCCGTTATTATGCATCGGATCGAAAAATTGTATAGAACCAATCATATTGCAAATTAAATTTACTATAAATATTGTTATATACATTTATTCTCTATCTTGAATATTAACGGAGATATTTGCATTTTTATGAAGTCTGTGCTCGGGTATAGTTCGGATTAGATCGGCCATTTCCGTCGGCTCAGGTGGGAGGGTTCTTCTAACCTATCGTTCCTAACCTTACTTTACCTTTGTTACTTTGTGAGATTTATGCAAATACTTTCTGTTCATCCGCCCCCTTCTTTAGTTCTTGGACTACTAAAATTTGAGTTATTAAAATATAAATTATTATTCCAATTCAAAAGCCGTTTCAGTTGGGAATTTATTTTAATTAACTGAAAGATTTCTCATTACCGTTTGTATTTAATCACGGTGGTATTGTGTTACCAGTATGCAGATTTCTCTATTGTAAAACTTCACATGGGAAATCTGCTTAGTTTACGCAGCCCCTGCGTGACGGACTTTTTTATTAGTGTTACTGAAATCATTATAGCTGTCTATAGCAGCAACTGATTTGACGACGAATTTCTGAGTTACAGCTTTTTTAGCACAATATTTAAAACCTTTCCACATTTTCGGAA
Organism: Riptortus pedestris; assembly: GCA_019009955.1. Lineage (NCBI taxonomy): Eukaryota > Metazoa > Arthropoda > Insecta > Hemiptera > Alydidae > Riptortus > Riptortus pedestris. Next base: position 26,164,727 of record CM032231.1, read on the forward strand.
TAACTAATTCTTGAGAGTTAAATTCAACGTCAGTCAAATTCACAGTTATGTGCAATAGGTTATTTTCGTTTTGCTGTGTTATGTGAGTCACGGTCTGGTTATGGTGGCTTGTGTGCGGGTCCAAGTACATTGTAGTATTATATATTTGATGAAACGTTATGATATTATGAATGTACGAAAGTTGAGTGCAGCTCGTCCGACTATAGTAGGAAACGTTAGTCATCTGTGACTTGTGATGAGGATGTAGGGCATTGCTGGAAAGATCTCAGCTGTCCATCTGAGACGTGATAGTATGCTGCAAATACAGGAATAGGCTACTGCTCTCCTAATGCTAGTCATTCCCCGCTATGAAAAGGAAGTCATTTTTTTTTCTGAAGAACCTAATCTCCCGTTAGCTCCTGCAAGTATTTGGCAACATATGCTTGGGCTAAAGGATGAAGAATGCGATTTCGCTCTACGTATATATATATATATATATATATATATATATATTCGTAATTAGTTTGAAATAAATTAATTCTAAGAACGAGTTTTGTTATGTTGATGTTTTTCGAAGTAACCATTTTTTTTGGATTAATTCATAATTAATCCGATGTGAAAGATAATGGAAATATTACAGGATAATGCACACGTCTGTATATGCATTCAAACATTATAAATACAGAGTCTGAGAGGCATTACAGTAGTAATAGTTGAGCTTCACACAATATATTAAAGTATTGAGTGAAATAAATGCAGGAAAAAATTCTTATGAATTCTATGCTTCATGCAACCGGGGATCCCTCGAATCTGTATTGTTATTAGACATGTTAGCTACTCAGAATGTGTTTGTTGTGTTCATTAATGTGATATTAAAAGTGAAAAAACAATTAGTCTAACCCACAAATTTGAGAACAAATACATACTAAATTTGAAAATGCCATAGATAAATGTTCTTAAGAGAGAGGTTTGGCCCGGTAGCTGGATGAGAAGGATTTAATCGGATTTGCCTTTTAGTTGAGTATTGATGGGATAAAGCCGAATAAATTACATGAGCTCCTGAATCAATCTTCAATACTCTTGCCCGGCCTGCTTCATCTCCTAGATGCCAAATTGGACATCTTTCATTTACTATCGATAATCCGCTCTGGCTTTTAGATGGCGTCTTTAGTCCTTCCATTCATATTTTATAAAGGTGGCTTAAGCCATTACAGGTAAATGGAGTAATAGTCTTAGGTTAAGAATCTATAATTGTAATTAAACGATCCTCTCCCCTGCAATAATCTTTTAATAGAGTCTCTCAGACTTATTCGAAAGGTAACGCGGGAAATTCATTCTTAATCGCATTCAGGAATTATTCATTCATATAATTTTAGCTAATCAGCTGTTGAGATTGGACTCATGATGGGATTTTCGAAAAATTTCTTCAAATGGTCGATTCATCCTATCCAGCAGATGACGAAAATGAGGTCCGTTCAAAATTGTGCGTGTGTGTGTGTGTGTGGGTGTGTGTGTATATATATATATATATATATATATATATATATATATACATATATGACGATTTTTCGTACTTTACTCGAAAATGTTTATTTGATCTAGACCATAATCAATATTTAGTCACCACTAAAGATCATTTTTGTTATTGGCTGAAGTCGGGCATGGAGTAGTGTTGATTTATAGTGGTTGGATTAGAAAATGCCAAGTATCTTCGTTATTATGAGTCGGATCTTTAAACTTTATAGAAATAATCGTGTTAAACTTATGATTTTCAACAATTGTTGTTCTATGCATTTTTTGGTAACTGAAGCATTATGCGAGTTACTTTCTTGTTTTCAGCCTTCAGTAAACTCGCCCCACCCTCTTCTTATCGTTTTTTTTCCATATAAATGGAAAACACGTGGTGATATGATATGACAAGTATTTCCAGAATTTTGGAAATAAAACTTATTTTACGTAGCCCTTGCGTTTGCGGGGTTTTTGTTATTGTTGTTAATTATTTTTGTTGGTAGTTTTGGTTTTTGTCATTGATAATGCTTTCGGTTTTTTTTTGGTGTCGTTAATTTTTTTTGTTATTGATGTTAATCTTTTTATATTTTTGTTATTTGAGCAATATCGCCTCGTAGCAAATGCTCCAAATAAATAAATAATCCGACTCTAGATAGCGAAGATATATTGAATTTTTGAATTTCACCTCTCTCTATTCATGGTCCGATTTCAGCCATTAACGAATATGATCTTTAGTATTGAATTTTAGAAGATTTTCATTCCATTAAATAGGAATGAGTGTCCTATCTTAAGTCCAGTCAAACCAGCTGAATCACTTAGTGTACGTTTTAGTAATTTGTCATTCCAAGCACCAACTGTCCATTTTAGGAGATTTCCCTTAAGGTATTTTCGAAAAATTTCTTCAAATGTCCGAATCGATCCTATCCCAGAGATGAGGAAAATGAGATACGTTCAAAACTTTATTTCTCTTATTCACGTATACATTGTTTTGCTATTTTGATTATCAACGGAGATATTGGTAGTTTCTAGTTTTTTAACATACTCCATATTTAATCGTTTCATTCAACTCTAAATTGCATTAATATTATTGGCTGAAATCTTACCCGGAATAGGAGGTGTTGGGTGCTGAAAGGAGGGTTCGCAAATTCTAAAAATGTACGATATGGAAGTATGGAGAACTATTATAGAACCAATCCTGTTAAACTATTGAAGCTCAAATAGTATGGGAGTTATTTGTACTTTCCTATTTTCAGCCTTCAGTAAACCCCCGTATCTACACCTGGGATTTTTCCTGAGAAATAGAAAATATATGGCGGTGAGCTGAGATCACTAGTGTGTCATATCCGCACTTGGTAAATCTGCTTATTTTACACAGCATCTGCCTGAGAGACTTTTGGTTGGTTAGTTGAAGGCTTTGGAAGGAGTGAATAGTGAAAACCTAGCCTCTCCGTCTTAAACTTATATTTTCCCCGACTTTTGGATCCTGCAGCCTGTCACTTTCATCTTATTATAGCCAATGGCTTTATGTCACTCACGTCCTTCCATCCTTTCTTTATTCTTCGTCAATTTCCTTACTCTGTTGGTGGTTTTCTCACAAGAGTATCATTATTACTTTTAACAGTAAATCTAAAAGTCTTTATATGATATTATTGTTACTTTTGAAGCTGAAAATAGCATTGCGAAAACAGCCCATATAAAGCTTCCGATATTTATCACTATCTTCACAATGCATTTTAGGATTTTCCAGACCATTACATTCTACCGGGAATCAAAATGAAGGCTCCATTTATATTTTTAGAGCATGGGGCTTATCCTCGTTTCATTGATTTGTTGAAATCCTTTGTTGAAAAGAGCTTATTGACTGGCCAAATTGTTACAATGAAGTATTACAGAGAGCTTGCAAAACTGTGGTTTCTGAATTTTAATTCCTAAATGGAGTTGCCTTTCTAAATGCATGGCAACCAATATTAAATTCATAGACAGATACATATTACAGCTATATAAAAACAGTTATTTCAATGGCTATAAAATGATTTTTCAGTTTTAGTGAAACCACCGGCCAACAACTGCCTATGTACAGGACTACCAATCAATTCAACTACAAAAAAACGAATTCTTATGTAAACTATTGGAAAATTATCGTTTAAGTTGTGATATGTAACTAATAATGGTTAATGAAAAAATGTAGCAAAATAATGATTTAACTTGCGCAAATTTTGGTAAATAAAATTTATTTCATTTAACTTCCCATCGGGGCCCAGGTCACCCAAGTGACATAAGACGTTTGCAACGATATTCTTCATTCGTTTTAGTTCCAGGATATAGGTTATAATTTTACATCCGAGAGGGATGGATTAAATATGTCTTGCCCTATCCTAGAAATTTTATCCATTCTTCCAGATGCCTTTATTGTTGGATAATCTCATGCCTTGGAAAATCACTGCATGATCTCATATTCCTCTTCCTTAATCTTGTTCCTGGAAAAAGGATTTCCTATTCACCGCTACTACGTCGAAGTGGAACCAGTTAGACACAACACACACAAATATATGTACGTCTGTAGCTATATGTATTGTGGTGTAGTGATTTGTGTTTTAGATATAGAAGTGTGATGTAATGAAAGCGAGAGAGCGGGGGCAAAGGCACGCAGACTGCTGACAATGAGCTACTGAAAATGGGAGCGCATTGTATAGCTAGTTTTTAGAGAGTGAACAGTGTTAGGTATTTTATTTCATTTATTAGTTAGTTAATTTCTTTACGTTAAGTACTTTCATAGTATTAGTATTTAATTTCTAATTAATCATTTATTTTTAAATAATACTTACATTTTTAAAATTGTATGATTTATCTTTATATTTTCTTTTCCATATTTGACCAAATCTATTTATAAAATCAATCTTTCTTCTCCTTTCTTACTTTCCTAACTTATAAAACAGCAGTCTACAACAGTTAAGAAACAAATATATTCAGCAAATATAAAAGAACCAACAAAATTTCGCAACAAGTACTGCCTGATCAAAAAGTTATCATCTATTTCATAATGTACCGACATTTTTTCCCCATTCAAGTTTAAATTTGGCTGTTTTTTTTTATTATTAAAAAATGGTTAATACTTGTTTGCAAACATGTCACCTTATCATAAATTGCGTGAATATGGATTAGTTTTCTTAAACAGAGAAAAGAAAAAAAAAAATATGACAACAGCTAAAGGAATGGCAGTTAGTTCAGTTGGGTATTATATAAAAGTCTTTTAATCTTTGACAAAGTATCTTTAGGACTACTCTGATGATGACTGATTGAAAGTGGGCGAAGAAAGGCGACCATTGTGAATAGCCGAGGAGAGGTGACATTCAAGAATGACATCCTGATCAGATTGTGGCATACCCATAATTGGAAGGCATTGTATATCATTGAGTGCATAACGATCCCCTTCGTCTCTCTCTGAATGCTCAGCCTCTGATAACGGATATCAGATTGATAAATGTTATCAGTTATCATCCAATCATCACCTATTACTATTCATCTATTAGTCCTTCAAAACATCTGTAAACTAGTAATGGAGGCGGTAATGGCTTCACGGTCGTAGTCAAAAACTCATCAAGAAGCAAAATTCTTTTCTGAGCTGGTATTCTGGCTGGTGGAAGTGACTTTTAATGTAGGTAGATGAAAAAAAAGTCCGTCACGCAGGGGCTGCGTAAACTAAGCAGATTTCTCATGTGAAGTTTAGCAATAGAGAAATCTGCATACTGGTAACACAACACCACCATGAATAAATACAAATGGTAATGAAAAATCTTTCTGTTAATTTTAATAAATTCCCAACCGGAACGGTTTCTGAATTGTAAGAATAATTTATATTTTAATAACTCAAATTTTAAACCCCCAACACCAAACGACGGGGGGGGGGTGGATGAACAGAACGTAGTTGCATAAATCTAACAAAGTAACGAAGATAATGTAAGGTTAGAAGCGACAGGTAAGGTTAGAGGCTTCCACCTGAGCCGAACAGTTACGAAAACGGCCGAACTAATCCGAACGATACCCGACCAAGAGTCCCACAAACTTCATAAAAATGCAAATATCTCGGTTAATATTCAAGATAGAGAATAACTGTATATAACAATATTTACAGTAAATTTAATTTGCAATAAGATTGGTTCTATACAATTTTTCGATCCGATGCATAATAACGGAGATATTTTGATTTTTCGAAAATCCCCCTTCTAAACCCCCCCCCCTCCGTCTCGTCCGATTCCAGCCATTAACGAACTTGATCTGTCTTTTTACATAAAACGGTTAAATTCCGAGTTTGGTAACGATCAAACAAAAATTGCGACCGCCAGAGCGTTAACAGCCAAATATATATATATATATATATATATATATATATATATATATATATATATATATATATACTAGCTCAGATACCCGGCTTCGCCCGGGAATTGATTTGAGGCAGAATGGTGATGGTATTTTTTTGGCAAGGCTTTACTTTGCACACTATTTTGACATTTACCTGTTCCAGTGTTTAGGGTTAATACCCGTTGTTGGCATTTGTTAATACTAAAATTCATTTTTTTATGTAAGGCTTCACTGTCCTCCATATTGTCATATTTCCCGTCTCCTGTGCATTATGCATAGATTTCAGTTATTAAGGACAAAATATTAACATAGATTTGAATTAATTTTTCCAGGTGAGGAACCTGATAGTTCAAATTGGAATGAAAGGTTGAGCATATCAATATTTCTACGCAAATTACTTGCTCCACACATTGTTCCTGGAGAAATGTATAAAACAAAAGTTAATCTAAATAACAAATTAAACAACTTTTGTTATGTGCATGTTTGTCGAAAAACAAATAGACAATGAAATATCGCGAATTTTTATTTCTGACCTCCCTTATAACCCCCACTCCCGTTCTAACCTAAAAATTTTAATATAGCTTATAATCATGGAAGAATTAATGCAAATTCACATATCGAGTTTTGTTCGGTAAAGAGGAAGTTCGGTTCAATCGTTAGCGCCTATTAAAATAGTTGACTCCCGCTTTAGTTTATAGTGTATATCTCGTTTATACTTTGTTAAAAGACAAAAATGAATATAACAAAAGTTCCTCTAAATAACAAAATTAACAACTTTTGTTATGTTGGTATTTGCCGAAAAACGTATAGAAAACGAAATACCGCTATTTTTAAATTCAGGCCTCCCTTACAACCCCCACTCGTGCCCGTTTCTAGAAATGTTGGTATGGCTTATTATAATGAAGGTGTTAATGCTAATACACATACCGAGTTTTATTTAGTTCGGTTGAGTCGTTTGTGACAAATAAAATTGGTCGCTTCCGCTACAGGTATTAGCGTATATCTCGTTTATAATTCGGTATACGAAAAAATTGTATATAACAAAAGTTACTCTAAATAACAAAATAAACAACTTTTGTTATGTTCATATTTGCCGAAAAACCAATAGTAAACGAAATATCGCTATTTTTAATTTCAGCCCTCACTTATAACCCTCACTCCTGTTCGTCTCAGAGAATATTAATATAGCCTAAAGTCTAAGTTGGGTTAGTAGTAATATACATACCAAGTTTCATAAAATTCGGTTCTGCTGTTTATGCGTGAAAAGGTAACAAACAAACAAACAAACAGACACCAAAGAAACAAAATGCAGTTATGGTGTCTATGACATGTGAATCGAAAAGTTATCGCGAAATTTCGCGAAAAATATCAATGTAAAGACAGAGGTTACAATTTTATATATAATTTTGAACGGACCTCATTTTCGTCATCTCTTGGGTAGGATAGATGGACACTTGAAGAAATTTTTCGAAAATCGCGTCATGAGTACGACCCCAATAGCTGATTTCCCTGAAGGGAAATCTGCTAAAATGGCTAAACTTCCACTATGTCAATTTATTCAAATGACTTAGCGCTTTCGATGCAGTGCATCATCTTCAGTGCCTGAACGCCCTGGATGTTGACTTGATGGCCCTTAGAACTAGCCTCTTTCAAGGTCTGACGTCTTTGTATGAGTCCCTTATAGTTTCATGAGTGTGACCTGTTTATTTATCAAACTTTAGTATCTTTTCAACGAATAAACGTTCATTCAATGTATTATGTACTTTTATTGAATGACCATCCTATTTCCTATCTTTAGTACATCTACCCATTACCTTCAGTAAGCTATTATTGGAGCCAATCAAGGAAAATAGGAGCCTAGTGTCGCAGTGCTTGTGGATCAACGGGAGCCTAACGAGTATATATGTCTGACAGGACCTCGGTATGACTAACTATTATGCCTCTCATGGATCCCGCAGGCAGAGTGAACTGACCACAGTCCTCCCTGTTATGTGAGACTACTGGAGGCAGTCTTGGTTAACGGGGGTTGTACGTTCAAGTGATCAGCTACTTAGGAAAACTCTGATCACGAACCCCTCAGACTCTCCCGGAGGCCTCTAAAGATCACTAAGGTCTATAACGCTAATCGGAGAAAAATGCGAGAATTCTTAACTCATTGTCAATAACCCACCCCCCCCCACTCAAAAAAAAATATTATTAACTTAAATCATATCGTTTGCGTGCGTTTACAAAAGCATGACGTTCTCGTTCGAGTGTGTTTTAAGCGTGTAAATACTATAATAGGAAATGGAATACCCGATATGCAAGTATCATGGGAATTAAAAAAAAGTCCGCCACGCAAGGGCTGCGTAAACTAAGCAGATTTCCCACGCCAAGTTTTACAATGGAGAAATCTGCCTACTAATGACGGCAGTAGTAACGAATTTCTAAACCAATTAACGAGGGACGAACAGTTACGGAAACGGCCGAACTAGCTTTCGGCGGAAAGTCCCGAATATGGCCGACTTCTGCCGACCACTCACACAATACAAATGCAAATATCTCGGTTAATATTCAAAATAGAGAATAAATGTATATAACAATATTTATAGTAACTTTAATTTCCAATAAGATTGATTCTCTACAATTTTGCGATCCGATGCTTAATAACGGAGATATTTCGAATTTTCAAAAATCCCTTTAAACCCCCCCCCCTCCCACTTGTCCGATTTCAGCTATTAACAAACTTGATCTTCCTTTGTACATAAAACGATTAAATTCCGAGTTTGGTAAAGATCAAACAAAAATTACGACCGCTAGAGCGTTAACAGACAAATATATATATATATATATATATATATATATATATATATATATATATATAATTTTGAACGGACCTCATTTTCGTCATTTCCAGGGTAGGATTGATGGATTTTTCGAAAGTCGCGTCATGATTATGACCTCACTAGCTGATTTCCCTTAAGGGAAATCTGCTAAAAAAAACCTTATAGGCTTTTATAGGAGCTTATATAGGATCAGTACCTTAGTAATAAATCATTATAATTCCTAAACTGTTGGTGTGTGCTAGTATGTTGTACCATACTCGTATATAGAGAAGATCGTGAACCCCCTGCTTTCCGTGTGCCCCGAGAAACAGGAATAACTAAACGGCATTTCCATCTCCATCCTTTTCCATGTCGTCCAATTTCTGTATTTGTATATCATCGTTCTTTATCGGGTGGGCCTATATTGTCTTCATAGGATTTTATTAGGTAATCCAAACATTTTATGCTATTACTAAATCCTCTATGTTCTCGTTCTACGCTGATCTGCTCTTTATTAGGGTGACTTTCACTAGGACATTATCTTCATTAAATTTTGATGGATTGCGGTGGTCAATTTTTCAGGAACTAGGGGTTCTCCCTTACTCTGCCACTGATTTTCTATGTATTCCTGATTGTGTATTCTGATGAACAAGGGAAAATACAGTTTGTTGTTGAAAATAAAGAAATATTTATATATCTGAGGTTTTATGTAACATGTGGTTAGTGATTAAATGTTCTCGGTTGAATCATTCCATGTCTTGGATATTACTTTGCGACTACGTACAAAATAAGAACTGATGCCTGTTTATATTCTTTTTATTTTGTAATTTTTGTGTAATTTTATTTTTTTTAAAGTATTAGTGCAGAATGCTATATTAATTGGCTTAACGAAAAAACCATTAAACCATTTGATTTTTAGCAGCCTTATTTATAACCCAAATGCAGCTGACAAACTACTTAAACATTATATCAACAATACAAAACACCTGGAAAACGTAGTCCTTCAACAAATATAACGCTTTTTATCTGTCTAACTTTATAAAGTAGATCGAAAGAATAAAGTAAACAAAGTTTCATATCCATGAAATATAATGTCATTAGCAAATGATGTTGGCACATTTATACAAATTATAAAACATTAATGATGAAAGTTTATTAAGTTTTTCATTTATATTTCTTTCTTTAGAGAGTATTTATATCTAATGGCAATACCAAACTTCCTAAGAAGCTCTGCTTGAATAAAATCCTTTTTCTCGTTTCATCTTTAATTTTCCAAGTATTACTGTAAATATCACGGCACAGCTTAAGCTGGGAGTCAAAATAACAATTCGTTTTCATGGATTACAAAAACAGCATTCGTTGGTATTTAAATATCTCCGTTTCTCTTACTGTGGTAAATATGTTAAAAACATTTCTTGTTTATTATGTACAAAAACACTTTTGAACAAGTCCTTAGAAATTAAAATATTTTTTTTGTTGTTGACTCCGTCACTTTGTGAGGGCTTGTTCTGTATGGTTGCTATGTTAATGTTTTTATTCCTCCTGCAAAAACGTTTATATGCCAAAAGGTCTAAAATTGTATGGACTAGGTTTCTGATTGTAATTTCTCCTAAGTATCGAAATGTTTTATGAGTTAAATAAATTAATAAATAAAAATTAACTTGCTTTCATCCACTTTAAATGTGTCAAGGCACATGCGCGAATTATGGGCAACGAAATAGTCGATATACACGCAAAGAGCGCCTCTAAAAGCAACGAAGAGATTTCCCATCAATCATCTATTGGGGTTATATTCCATGACGCGATTTTCGAAAAAATTCTTCAAATATCCATCGATCCTAACTAGTAGATGAGGAAAATGAGGTCCGTTCAAAATGATATATATATATATATATATATATATATATATATATATATATATATATATATATATATATATATATATTTGTCTGTTATCAAACTCGATATATTATCGTTTTATGTAAAAAGAAAGGTTAAGTTCGTTAACGGCTGAAATCGGACCTGGGGAAGGGTGGGGGGGGGTTCAGAGGGAAGGGCATTCGAAATATCTCTGTTATTATACGTCAAATTGAAAAATTGTATAGAACCAATCTTATTGGAAATGTAATTTTCTATAAATGTTGTTATGCTTGTATTTTCACTATCTTGATTATTAACAGAGATATTTGCATTTTATAGTTTTCGACCTTCAGTAAACCCTCTTCCTACTCATGTCATACTAACAATAAGCTGTTATATTATGAAGCACATTATTTGTAACATAAATTTGAAATATTGTTTTCATTGAACTTTTACTTTTTTGGAAATACGTGGTACCCCTGGGGAATCTGCTCAGTTTGCGTAGCCCTGCGTGACGGACTTTTAAAATCATTAGCACAAGAAAAAGTATTAATGTATGGCAACATCAGTGGAATGAAACAGATAAAGGATCACATCTAAAATGATTTTTCCTGCTTTAAATATTAAATATCTCACAATCGGAACATACATTTTCTCGAACACACATGCTTTATGAATGCATGCTGACGCAAGACATACAACGACAATTATAGATTAACATTTCCACAAGCCCTATTAGTCAGCTTACACCAAATACATACCAAGCAGCTTAAACCAATACATACCAATGCACACAATTTCTAACGTAACATGGACGGGCAGGACATTATCTAACAAGATTTAAAATTCATGACAGTTACAAATGTACTTGCAAGATACAGACACCACAAACGTTTTTACATATGGCTGATTGTTAACATATAATCAAAATAGATCAAATTTTATAATGATTATAATTTTAAAAGGAGGTAATTGGCCCGAACCACCTCATATATTATTTAATAAATATAATAAATAACTGATAAAGTTTATCAAAAGTATAGATATGGATTTAACAAAAATACATTGGAATATAAAGTTGATTATCGGGAAAGAGAATTATAATTAAATACGGGTATATTTGTCTTACATAGACTCACAAATTAAAGAAGAGAAAAACTGTAAAATCGGTTGACTTTAACATTATTTAATTTGTTTTTCATTTTTTTTTTTTTTCATTGTCGTTTATTAATTTTATGTGTAGTTATCCTACTTATTTCATTATTTTATTTTACTTTATTTTTTTTTTAATTTTATGCTTTTTTTATTATTTTATTTTTATTTATTTTATTTTTTAGTATATTTGATTTAATGGTAATAACTCATTAAATAGTATTTTTGTAGAAATGTAATTAACATAATCATACATGTAATATGCCATGTAGCAATGGAGCATGTATTCAAATAAATAATTCCTCATAGGGTAACTATAAGGGGAGGGAGAGGGAGAGGGGGGGAGGGAGAGAGAGAGAGTGAGAGGGAGGGAGAAGGGGAGAGAGGGGGGGAGAGAGAGAGAGAGAGAGAGAGAGAGAGAGAGAGAGAGAGAGAGAGAGAGAGAGAGAGAGAGAGAGAGAGAGAGAGAGAGAGAGAGAGAGAGAGGAGAGAGGGAGAGAGAGAGAGGGAGAGAGAGAGAGAGAGAGAGAGAGAGAGAGAGAGAGAGAGAGAGAGAGAGAGAGAGAGAGAGAGAGAGAGAGAGAGAGAGAGAGAGAGGGAGAGAGAGAGAGGGATCGAGGGAGAGAGAGAGAGGGATAGAGGGAGAGAGAGAGAGGGATATAGTGAGAGAGAGAGTGGGAGAGAGGGAGAGAGAGGGAGAGAGAGAGAGAGAGAGAGAGAGAGAGAGAGAGAGAGAGAGAGAGAGAGAGACCTATTAGTCCTGACATTTAATTTTCAAAACAATTGATTTTTTTAAAAATAGATTCTGATATCCTTAAGGTGGGATACGAAACGAAAGTACAATATGAAAATGTAATTTATTTTAATTCAATTGTAATTTCCTTAATTTACTATAATTTAATGGTCTTTGTTTCAATCTTTTTTTCCATTTATTAATATTCACATATATTATTTATAACAAATTTTAAAATTTTTGACATAATGCACACATAATGCAAATATGCAAAGGATGTATAGAAAAACAAAATCCCTGCGCATTATGTTACTATTTAGCGGATATAACGCTAAATAAATATAGGATTGGGTTCGCTTCGATGGGATAATATTTCCAACAAACATGTACTGAGAGTTTGGCCGTAATATGAAAGCTCTGTAGACAAACTCGTTACATTTGAGAGCTCGATGCAATTTCATCAAAATGCAGGTATACGTCAGCTTGATTAATCATATTAAATTGAAATTTCATTAAACGTTCATGTCTCCCAACCCCCTCGATATGCATTTTGTAATTGCTTAAGCCCCCAACAAGTTGCAGCAAACCGCAGCTCATCTATGTCGCTCACATGGACGTATTTCAAGCTAACCTAAGCCCCTTCTCCTATTCAATTACTTGCTTACTTGCCAGTATGCTCACATCAATACCTTATGCTGACAACTATCTTACAAACGGCAACTAAGGATCAAAAGACATTTCTGGGCTCGTATATTATTCCATTGATTGCGATTAACTAATGTAACAGCTTGGAATTTTCTTCGGAGACGTGGAATCTACTGTCTTGCTTAACTATTCCAGACAGTTCCAGTATTTGCCACTACTGTCATAATAAAAGTACTAGGGATTAAGATTAAAAAAATATATTCTTCCTCAAATACGTTTTGCTTGTAAAGCCTATAGGTTTATAGAGACGAACGGTGGGAGTATAAAAATCGTAATAGCTGGATCTCTGTCGAATTCACACGGCTTTTAGCAGATTTCCCTTAAGGGTAGTCAGCTATTGAGGTTGTACTCATGACAGAATTTTCGAAATTTTTCTTCAAATGTCCATCGATCCTACCTAGTAGATGACGAAAATGAGGTCCGTTCAAAACTGTATATATATATATATATGTCTGTTACCGCTCTAGCAATTTTTGTTTGATCGTTACCAAACTCGATATTTAGTCGTTTTATGTAAAAAGAAAGATCAAGTTCGTTAACGGCTGAAATCGGACCACGGCCCCCTCCCCGTGGTTTAGAGGGGAGGATTTTCGAAAATTCGAAATATCACCGTTACTATTCGTCGGAACGAAAAATTGTACAGAATCAAACTTATTACAAATTAAATTTGCTATAAATATTGGTATATACATTTATTCTCTATCTTCGGCCGTTTCATTATCTGCTCAGCTCTCGTGAAATTTCTCTATTGTAAAACTTCACGTGGGAAATCTGTTAGTTTACGCAGCCCCTGCGTGACGGACTTTTATATAGTCAAAGGGACTTGCCAATCGAGTGAGTACTCATAATTAAGTCCGTCACGCAGAGGCTGTGTAAACTACGCAGATTTCCCACGTGCTTCAAGTATTTGCATTTATCTCAAAACGTAAAAGTTCAATGAAAAAAATATTTGCTATTTAAGCTTTAAGTAATGTGCTTCATAACATATCAGCTTATTGTTAATATCACATAAGTAGGAGTGGGCGACTACTGAAGATTGAAAACTAAAAATTGCCAATATCTGGGTTAATAATCAAGATAATGGAAATAGAACTTTACATATGCAATAACTAATAAATTTACATCCGAATAATAACGGAGATATTTTGAATTTCCGAAATTGCTCCCCTCTAAACTCCCCCTCCCACTGATCGGATTTTAGCCGTTAACGAACTTGATGTTCATTTTTACATAACACGTATTGAATTTTGAACGGACCTTATTTTCGTCGTCTCCAAGGTAGGATCGATGGACATTTGAAGAATTTGTTTTAAAAATCCCATCATGAGTACATTCTCAATAAACAGTCTACTCTATAAAACTAATATTATCGAGGATATCTATATTTTATTATTTTTTATTGATCGGTCACCATATATTAATAGCAGGGTAAGTAATATTTTATATTCAATTCTACTTGATATTTCCTGCTCCTGTTTCTAAATATATCCCAAATTCTACTGTCAGATGAAATATTACTCTTAACATCTTTTTATTTTGTTGAATTAACATACTAATCTTTACGATTCCAAATCATATTGGCTTATTACTAACGCTTGATGACTAAATGACACCTCTTTTTAACCCACCGGTTTTACTGAAGGCTGAAAATTAAAACGTTAAAATATCTCGTCTAATATTCGACATAGAGAAGAAATTTTCATTTTCCTTCTTGTTGTTCAATAGTCCCTTTCTTCAGATGAACCATCCACTTCTCAGCCCTCCGCCATCCTCCCTTGTGTTGTATCTCTCCTATTTTTCTTTATCCCCAATTCTCTGGCAAATAACAAAAAAACACAGCAGTATTTGGTTTTAATCAATTTGATATACAAATACTTAACTCACTGCCTTGTGTGCCCATATGTTAAAATCCTATATTATTATATTTCTTTATTTAAACCAGGTTAAACCAGGGGCTCATGTTAGCCATACGAGTTAAAGTGTTGACCTTTATCTCACATGGTAAACCTAGAGTGGCGAGCTCGATTCTCGCCTGGGTAAAGGAAATTATTTAGTGACGAAATTCATTAAATAACATCCTAAAATCCCACCCTGGCTAGAAAAGGGTGGTAACCTGTAGATAACCCGTCCCAATTAGCCTGAGTTGGAAAAAGTGGACGTTAATAAAAAATAATAATATTTAAACCAGAAATTACTAAAAATTTTAAGATTGGTTATATGCAATTTTGGACCCGACTCATAGTAAGGGAGATATTTTTATTTTCTCCCCTTTTAATCCCCAATCCCCTTCCTTTCTTTAGTTTTGCATGAAAATCTTTTATATCGAGTTTGATAACGATCAAACAAACATTTTGCCCACTAGAGCTGTAACAGACAAGTATATAAATTTCTGTGGACCTATTTTTTTCCATCAATGGACATTGGGGGACATTTTATGTCTGCTCACCGATGGTGGCTAAACTGTAAAATCGTCAAATATACATGCAAACATATTATATATGTAAAATGATTTTTCATCAAAAAAATCTTAAAAATTACATTAAGACTGGCAGACCCTCAATTACCCCTTGCCGAGGTATATTACGAAGCAGTAGCCGAAACGTTCGAATACATCGCTAGCAGACATCCTTTGATGTGTTAATTAACCGATTCCATGCCAATCACTGTCAATATGTAGGAATGAAAGGTATGTACGATTGTGTTTCTGCTTTCCTCTTAGAAAGCTAAGATACAAATGTCCCAAAGCGAATTTGTAACTACTCCACAATTAGTATTGTTTTGGCTTAATAATTGAATCTCAAAAGTTTATTACACCAACAATTGAATTCAGTTGCTTGCTATTGCCTTTCCTTAGCTAATGTCCCCATGAGGAGCCCGAAATTAGGAAAGCTTATGTGGAGAAACCTGGCATCAGAACCCATATAATTTTAGGAGTTTTCCTGCGAGGATATCAGAGCTACTGAAATAGAACTCATGACCAGATTACGAAACATTTTTTCATTATTATGAAAAATTATATATACAATTATATATATATATATATATATATATATATATATATATATATATATATATATTTGTCTGTTACCGCTCTAGCGGTCGCAATTTTTGTTTGATCGTTACCAAACTCGATATTTAGTCGTTTTATGTAAAAAGAAAGATCAAGTTCGTTAATGAAATCGGACCAGTGGGAGGGGGGTTTAGATAGAGGATTTTCATAAATTCAAAATATCTCCGTTATTATGCATCGGATCGAAAAATTGTATATAACCAATCTTATTGCAAATTAAATTTACTATAAATATTGTTATATTCTGCGTGTGGTCGGCTATGTTCGGCCTTTCCGCCGAGAGCTTTGGCGGCCTTTTCGTAACTATTCGTCCCTCGTGAATAGGTTTAGAGGTTACTTACTACTACAGCTGTTATTAGGCAGATTTCTCTATTGTAAAACTTCACGTGGGAAATTTGCTTAGTTTACGCAGCCCCTGCGTGACGGACTTTTTATTAATATCATATAAATGTTGGCAGAGCTGTGCAGTAAAATAGTTCCATTTTTTACGAAATTAGCGAATATAATTTAAATACTAAAGCTTTAGTTGACCTTCTTAAAATAGTCCAGAAGTATAAAAACCTTTCTGACGTCGTTACTAATTCAATGCCATTCGCTTTATGCCATTCTGCTTAAATTTTTATTCAGAGTATATGAGACTTAATTCATTAATTAGTCCTTATAAATAAATCTCTTATAGAAGTATTTATTCAAAGCAGTCAGTCAAGACCTACTTTTGATAGATTTAAAAATATACTGTTTATACATTAAATGGTAATTTGAGAGCCCTGATCTCCTTCAATTTAGTTTTTCCCTGTTTTTTTTTTTATAATTAGTAGATATCATTCTTTTTTTTTGTAATCTTTTTTTTGGTTGTCTGAATGTGCAGACGATTTCTCTGACCTCTTAGGAATATCTCTCGATATGAGGGAAAAAAGGAGAAAGGCACAGCGTAGCACGTTAATTATCAACAAAACTTTTAATCATCAATAAGAGAATGTCTTTAAATATAACATTGGAATACTCAATACCATTCTATGGTATACTTATTAAGTGATTGCATCTGAATGTCATGCCAGCCGTTATGGCGTCATCTCCACTTATTTTGAAATGCACTAATAACTGTATTAATGGATTTTTTAGAAATTATGAATACAATGTCCGCCACGCAAAGGCTGTGTAAACTGAACAGATTTCCCTCTTGAAATTTAACAATAGATAAATCTACAAAAGGGTAACACAACACCACCATGAATATTAAGTGAATAAATAAAAAATTTATTTTGTGTTTTTATTTGTTGATGTTAATATGATTAATGACCCTGTTGCAATGTATAGAGAGTTTATTGATGTTATTGTTTTTCATGTGTAGCTCTGAAGATGGTGACATTAGTCTTCGAAAGCACTTGGCGCTGAAATAAAAATTTGTGAAGAATTGGACGTTTTTTTCTCTCTCCAATGAAATATCCTTCACTTCCAACAAACACTGCTGTGGAATGAATGCAAACGATAATAAGAAATTTTTTAGTCAATTTTAGCAAACTCCTGACGGGAAGCGTCTGAAATGTAAACCAACAGACCTGCCAGCTTCTGAACGGAAAGAAACACAATTACTTAAATATTTCACAATATAACATATTAATTTTGTTGAAAACTTTTTACTATATCCAGTACCATAATTTATAATGAATCAGAATAATTTTTATATCAATCATTCAAATTTTAGTAGTCCAAGAACTTAGGACACGGGAGGGTCACCAGAACATATTTTCAAGTATCTCATATAGTAAAGGTGAGATCATTATTTGGCATTTAAGCTTCGAATAAAGTGATTTATTATATAACAGAGTATTGTGTATGTAATACGAGTAGAATTGGGGGTTTGCTGAAGGCTGAAAATTGAAAAATGCAAATATCTCGGTTATATTCTAAATAGAGAATCGATGTTTGTAACGATATTTATAGTACATTTAATGTGCAATAAGATTGATTCTATTACACTTTTTCGAATCGAAGTACAGTAACGGAGTTATGTTATATTTTCAAAATTCTACCCATCTGAAGCCCCCCTTCCCTCTGGTCCGATTTCAGCCGTTAACGATCTTGATCTATCTTTTTACATAAAACGACTAAATATCGAGTTTGGTAACGAACAACAATAATCGCGACCGCTGGAGTGACAACAGACAAATATATATATATATATATATATATATATATATATATATATATATATATATATATACAATTTTGAACGGACCTCATTTTCATCATCTCCTAAGTAGGATCGATGGACATTTGAAGAAAAAATTCGAAAATCGGGTCATGAGTACGACCTCATAGCAGATTTCCCTTAAGGTAAATCTGCTAAAATCTAGAAAGGAAACCACATGGCAACTTTGTCCTATTAAATTGAATAAAGAGATCCCTACAGTAAGTTACGATGGGAAGTAGATTAAGAAACTTCATTAAGTATATTTGTCTTGTATTCTCTTATTTTGTTCATTGTCGACAAATCACAATGCTCCCTCACATTGGTCTGGAAAACTTGGAAATGTCTTGCGAACACCAATTAACTAAAAGCAGTTCGCCTTTTGTAATGTTAAATCGGTTTGACAACTGCAGACGGCGTTCGAATTGCTAATCGTGCAGAGAGTTAATTAAACTTGCTCGTAGATAAGTCGTCTTGAGGAATCCTCTCTGCAGGTGTATATTAGATGGTATAGGTGAGTATCCGAATGAGCCTGAAAGTGTGCCGTCCGTTATCCTGGTGTGGAGGTGTGACCTTCCTCATGGGTCCAGTCACTAGGTCAGCTCCTTGGGAGATTCGGATGGCACACTTAGTCAACGCCTCCTCATATTACACTCACTACCTATATAGGATCACATATGCTTGGCAATTCAACACTATAGCATAGTCTCGCTTCCTGAACTAACCTACATACTCCCAGTGCATCTGAAAAGGGTCGTCAAATAAAGTGTGAAGTCCGTCACGGAGGTGCTGCATAAACTAATCAGATTTTTCTCGTCCTTGAGCTATTTCTCCATTAATAAGAAGCTGACGTAACCGCAACTTTAAATTTAAGTTGGGCATGAGATGATTTAGTAACACAATTGCTGATAAGGGAAATCCTATAAGATATCTCCGTTCGAATGCATCACATCGAAAAATGTATTGGAACGTAATATATAGATCCTTTCGGAGTAAGCGAAAGTGGTTGTATTCCATTTTTTTGTATCGCTAATTGGTAAGAAATCATTTGCTATTTTTTTCTTTGCACTCTCGTCTAAATCTCCCCTTCTTCTAAGTCTATTATGAACAGAAGGTGAGCTGTAGACCCTCAAGTAACAGCAATCCTAAATATGAAATTTTAAAGTCCTAATCTTGAATGGTTTTGCGATTTGCAAGATTAATACGTTCAGACCCCGAAACTAGTCAAAATAGATTCAGGTAAGGAATAATTCCTTTTAAATCAGAACACCGACAATTTTCGCCATTACAATACTCCCTTTACTTCGTACAAGGAGTAAAATAGAATACTAGCCATTACAATAAACCGATGAGGCAGATAAAAAAAATACAGTTAATAAATGGTGATCGTCAGATATATAGTCCCATTGGGGATCTCGGAGGGCGTGTGTAAATGAAGAAGGAAGCCTTAACTTGAAAATGAATGTGAGGTAGCAGACATCTTGTAAGAGATACTACTGAAAATATTCTGAAGGAATACGCCTTGCGTACAGTAGCGCATGCCTGAAAAATTATAGATGGGTTATAATACAGCTGAGTAACAAAAATACAGTTCACGAATGAAGAATAACTCGACAAGGTGCTGGAGCGAATAAAGAGGATAACCTCTCGTCTTCATTGAGGTCCGGCGGAAGCAGCGCTAAAAATCGATGGCAATACCTATGTGTATATCATTTTGACAATGGTGACTCTGAATGGGATATTTTAGTTCCTACACAGAACCAAATCTGAGGACTGTTAGAGGTTCAAAGATAACTAACTATAACTATTAAAACCATTTATGAATATCTTGAACATATACAAGAAGGAAATAGATATTCAAGATACTTTATGACTGAATTTATGAGTTCACTATGGTCGTTATTTTTTGATAATTACTATATTTTTATTTGTCTCCCGAAAATGCTGGATGAAACCGATCGATTAGAAGCAATAAAAAGGCCTTGTCCTCTGCTAGTGTTTTAATTATGCAAAGTGCACTTTCAGAGTCAGCGCTCCATTGTCGTTACTTTGCCCCTGTATCAGAGAAGATGGGGCCCAGGTTGAGGAAAATAGGGATAGCAGCCGCCTACAGGAGCAAGCGGTCCTTGAAAAATTGTTAGCCCCGAGATAAGGACTATGTGGACCCTCTGGACCGATCTGGCCTGTATAGAATTTCTGGCACAGGATGTGATTATCTTATGTGAGGCAGAGTGGAAGAAAGATATGGACGAGGACCAAGGATCACGTGACACTGAGTTTTCCGCACGCGCCAAGAAATAGGACCACGACATGTCGATATGAGCTGCTGTATGAGAAAAAAAGGAGAAGAGATTGAACACGGCTGAAGAATTGCATATAAAGCTGCATAGAATGGAGAAGGGAGATAGAAATATTATTAAAAAGGAAGAGACGGCTAGGCTAGGACATGTCTGACGGGGCCCTATCGTCTCTGCTAGGGCAGAGGTTCAGTCGCCCGGCGGTTGTGGTCCAGGCTACACTGCTTTAATCAGGTACTTCCTACATCTCCTCTCTATTATTAGTATTGGGTTTTTATTTTTTAGTTTGTAATTTTTAATTTAATTCCAATTTGGACGTTTCCTTACCCTCTTATCCTTTCTGTCTTTTCTCGTTTTTGCTTTTTTTCTCAATGCAATTGGTACAGAGGTAAGACAAGTTTATTATAACATTATTTTTTTTAGCTTAAACGTGTTCACTAGTTCATTTCGTTCGTTATCTGAACTCACATTTTTTCATCATTGATTATTGATTATTATTTTTCATTTATGTAACATTTTTACCAAAATGATTTCTTTTCTTGTAATTGTTTTTCTGGGGTTTACGTATTTTTCTTTATCGTTTATTTTCATTTCATCCTCCCCCTCAATGGAATATTTATTATTATTTTTTGAATTTATAACATCTTCATTTATTTAACCGACACAATGCTACAATATTCATTTGTATGAGGAAGATAATAATGCTGTTTCTTTTTTTTTTACAGGTACGTTGTCCCAGAAATCAAATCTCTACCATACATATCTCAATTATTGACAACAAAAGAGGTATTACTTATTATCTGTTCTATTTTATATTTTCCTTTTGTCTTCGCATTAGACGATATAGCTCTCAATTTATCGGTTATGAGGATCTCTTTAATTCTTTAAAATTTTGGATGGAAAGATAAATAGTGAAATAAATAAAATTACATACATACGTATTCTAGTTATGTACACATTAGAACTATTAACTACTATTTCTGTCTTCTGAATTTTACAGAATTCTGAAAAATTATCTTACGTGTTATGCTCTGCACTGCACATTTATCCTTTTTAACGACTTTTGTCAGCATGGAATCTATAAATACACGTGTGTGCGTGTGTGTAAATTTAAACTGTCAGTTGCTTTTTGCTACATTTGTCTGTGCGTTCGTTAACGCGATAACTATTCAACAGAGTATTATTGAAACTCTGAATCTATTTTTTTTTCGGAATTTTTCGATCCATTTTGAATATTCCTGTATTGTTTCCAACTTAAAAAAGTTTCATTAATGTCAATTTAAAATTGTAAGATACTTTTACTTCGTTATTATCGAATGATGCTCAAATTATTGGAGTATTTAAAGAATACACTAATCGCTTAGAACGTTTGCTGCGAAATTAAGTATAGTTTTCATTTGCTCTGAAAGTTCTATTTTCATAATTTTTCCATTGTTTATTGGTATTATGGTGCTGGATTGCAAAGTTGCAAGTTGATTAGCTGTAGAGATATTTAGTAAAATGGAAAACTTGAAGACTTAGAGAAAATGTTTGTGCGTATCGTGATCGATTTAGAGCAGGAACAAATAAATTTAAATGTAATCTTTTATCTATTTGATACCACCCCTGTAGCCTTAAATTAACCCTTTTTTCTCTATTTTTTTTTGTAACTAATTAAAGTAGAGCACTATTTGTATTTATTTTTTAACAATTAACCATTCTAAGTGTCAGATAAATGTTGAAAGTGTTGAAGTAGTTTATTTTAAGAAAGATGACGTGGGTGCTATATACCTGTTGGGTTGACAGCTGTCAGAGACCCGTGTGACATTAGAGAAGGCGGCCTTTCCGTCTCTACTGTCAAATAATGTATCCTTCAAGAGATTTCACCCTTCTCTCCAATTTGAAATTTACAACCTCACACCAAATATTATATTTTTCCACCCTGTAATTCCATGAATTGCCAATTCGGGAGAGATTAAATTCCGTTATCAAATATTCATATTTGCATTCCAGTCCTTTCATTTCAATTATTTCGTCTATTCAGTTTTTTTTAACTGTGTTAAACTCCAGAAGTGTTTTTTAAAGCATATATTCTTTTTTTGGGTAAAATTACAAACCTTTCAAATACCGAATTTCGCCATAAATGTATATGCAAGTCTATTTAAATAAAGTATAAAAAAGCTCAATAATTTCTTGTCGCGATGTAGAATAAATGTAAAATACATTTTCTTTCAATCATGAAGGGGCGTACATAAATCAATGGTAGAGAGTCCGACTTTAGATCAGCAATGTCAAGTAACATGGAGCCATGGTCAACTGGTGACGGTGTACACCGGTTCGCTACCAGAGCATGCTGGTAACGGGGTAGTAGTAGAATGGGGAGAGTCTAGTGAATAAAATATTCAGACAGCCCGTCGATATGTCGAAGAGCATTGAATCTCCTCTAGATGCTGTCGACTAGGATACTGGCCGTTGGTGAAATGACCACTACCGGGCCTCTTGGTATAATAAAAGTCCGTCACGCAGGGGCTGCGTAAACTAAGCAGATTTCCCCACGTGAAGTTATACAATAGAGAAATCTCCATACGAGAGCCGAACAGTTACAGAAACGGCCGAACTAGCTTTCGGCGGAAAGGAATAGAACCGACCTTACCCGGTCATCTTGTCCACACACAATTAATAAAAATGCAAATATCTCGGTTAATATTAAAGATAGAGAATAAATGTATGTAACAATATGTATAGTATATTTAATTTGCAATAAGATTGGTTCTATACAATTATTCGATCCGACGTATAATAACGGAGATATTTCGAATTTTCGAAAATCCCCCCTCTAAACCCCTCCTCCCACTGGTCCGATTTCAGCCATTAACGAACTTGATCTGTTTGTTTACATAAAACGTTATATATCGAGTTTGGTCACGATCAAACAAACTAGAGCTGCAACAGACAGAAAAAACATATAATTTTGAACATTTTCGTTATCTCCTGGGTAGGATTGATGGACATTTGAAGACATTTTTGAAAATCGCGTCATGAGTACGACCTCAATAGCTGATTTTTGTATTACTTCTTTAGCTGAAATCTGCTAAAAAGCGCGTTTGTCTACAGGAGGAAACTCATTCCAGCCCTCCTTGGTTATCGGGAGGTTGTACGTCCAGTTGGTCACTCACTGAGTAAAACTCTCTATTACCTGAATGCACAGAGACCTAGTATTTCTTTGTCTTATTTAAAATTCCTCCACATCTGGCCCGTCTTAGGACGGTTCTTTATGGTCGTCAAAAAAGATATATTAGAGAGAAAGAAAGATGTACTAGTACATTGAGATATAGTATTCCTTACGGAATACGTAGAGTTATATTAATTAAATTTTAAAGGTTTATTTCATTAGTATTTGAGATTTAGTTCGTAAGGAAATCTGCTATCATAATGCAGTAGAGCAACAGTTCTCAAACTTTTTAGGTCACGAAACTTTTTAGCAAAGCAATATACTTGACGAAACCTTAAAATAAAACAAAAATGTCTTTATGTGCATTCTTTATTAATAATGAAAATACTAGTAGAATGTAACAGTTACTTATTACATAAAAAATATAATAATAGAAGAGATAAATAAGAAAAAAAAAATCAAATGGGAGGTATGAACCTTTTTTATTTTCCATCATTTGGTTGAGTCTCATACCAGGTTCGGCGTCGAGTCTATTGCGGTATTTTGTTTTCGTTGCTGGATTGGTTGAGAATCACAATTCTCTTTCGCACAAGTATGTTGTTGGGAACGGGAAAAGTACATTCAGGGCCATTTTGGTAAGCTTTGGATATTCATCTCTGATTCTGTACCAAAAACTCGTTGAGAAGCGTCGTTTTGAACAGTGACTCCATACTTTGGTCTGATACCATTTCTAAACAAGGTTCATATATCTCATTGGATATACTTTCGGGCTTTTCAAAGTTGGGTGAAAAGGGATTTTGAATCCAGGAATTCATTTTGGAAAGGTCGCATCGCTTTGGAAGAGTCGCCGGAGTTTACGAATCTTAGAACAGTCGGCCAAAGAGAGAGGTGTTATGAATTTCTTTTCTAAATTCTTGTGGAGCCCCTTCAGGGGTTCCGCGGAGCACACTTCGAGTATGGCTGCAGTAAAGGATATCTTAAGTTTGCTGAAATAATAGACTACTGAGTTATTCGACATTAATTGCATTATCTACCCTCACAGGTTTAAATGGCAATTGTTTCCCAACGCAATGTTAAGCCTGAAATGGCACCTTTCTATTTAATGCCTTAGAATATCACTTGAGTTCAGGAGTTCTGATGTTATTCTGTGTAATGCTCGTGAAGTATAAAACGGTAGTCTAACCAATTTGTAGTTAGACTAATTGTGTTGAACGACGTTCGTCGAAGTATATCGGTTACTTTAACTAAAAATTGTTTTTATAAAAGTTTCAAATGATAGGGTTATGGGCTTTAATGTACTTTAAAACTGTGTAATCAGATAAAAGCCATACATTCAAACTTTTTCTCTCTTTCCACAGATTTTATAATATAATTGTTTTATAGTGAATCATATAGCATTTTTAACGACAAAGTCACCGTATATGATAAAGTTGTGTTCCAATAACATTTTTGAATAATAAACTAAAAATACCTTTATTGTATATCTTTATGAACACATCTCATTCATGACTCACTATTTACGGAGACAGTTTCTTCATCGCAATCTATTCACAAATTATCAAAAAATAAATTACATATTGAAAATTATGTAATAATTTGTGCGTTTTATTTATATGCGTGTATATTTTATTTTAATTGACTGTTCCTAGAAACGTTTTTATTTTTTCTTATTGTTATAAATATTGAAAAACATTTTTAGCTTGTCTTTTTTTCCCTCTCTTCTATCCTTCTCGTAATCTTATCATATAATTGTTTTGCAATAGTAATACAACCTATGCGACACACAACATTGATTCTCTTATCTCATTTTATGTATGTGTACGTTTGTGTGCGCCCACGCATGTCTGTTAGTCCCAATTTTTGTTTAGCTGTATCGAAACTCAATATTTAAAAGTTATATTTAATCCAAAAATCAGGTCAGCTAAATGGCTGATATCGGACTGGTGAGAGGAGGGGTTTAGAGGAAGGGAATTTCGAAATATCTTTGTTATTATACCTCAGATCTAAAAAGTGTATAGAACCAGTCGTACTGCTCAGATACCCGGCTTCGCTCAGGAATTCATTTGAGGCTGGATGGTGATGGTATTTTTTTGGCAAGGCTTTACTTTGCACAGTATTTTGACATTTACCCTTCCCAGTGTTTAGGGTTAATAACCGTCGTTTCTGTGGATTTGTTAATAATAAAATTAATTTTTTATGTGAGACTTCACTGTCCTCCATATTGTCATATTTCCGGTTTCCTGTGCATTATGCATAGATTTAAATTATTAAGGACAAAATATTATAATTTGAATTAATTTTTCCAGGTGAGGTACCTGGTAGTTCATATAATAAAGAATTGTTGACCAAATTTCTCTAAATAACAAAATAAACAACTTTTGTTATGTGCATATTTGCCGAAACCCCAATAGGAAACGAAATATCACTATTTATAATTTCAGGCCTCCCTTATAACCCCCACTCCTGCCCGTCTCTAGAAATGTTAGTATGGCTTATTACAAGGAAGGCGTTAGTCCTAATACACATACCGAGTGTTTTATTTAGTTCGGTTGAGTCTTAACCCCCACTCCTGTTCGTCTCAGAGAATATTAACATAGCCTAAAGTCTAAGTTGGGTTAGTAGTAATATACATACCAAAATTCATAAAATTCGGTTCAGCCGTTTATGCGTGAAAAGGTAACAAACAAACAAATAAACAAACAACCAGACACCAAAGAACCAAAATGCAGTTATGGTGTCTATGACATGTGAATCGAAAACTTATCGTGAAATTTCGCGAAAAAAATCAATGTACAGACAGAGGTTACAATTTTATATACACATATATATATATACATATATAAATTTTGAACAGACCTCATTTCCCTCATTTCCCAGGTATGATTCTTGCTAAATCAAGGAATGATTTTTTATCAATAATCCAGCAGACAATTTAACATTAATTAATAGCTGTGTTTTTAGTTACTGGATTTTTAATACAAATATTTTGACAATATGATACGAGAGTTTATTTTGCTGAATATTAGGTACTCATTAGTAAAATGGTTAAAGCTAATTCATTTTATTCTTTAGAAAAGTATGTTTGACTAGGCTGAAATTTAATGCAGTAAATCATGCCTGCTTTCTTTCAAAAAAACAGAAAAAAAGAGGTATGACTTATTTTTAAAGTTGAGTGGAAAAGTGTTTTATTGCTTTTCTTTTTGTGGTCAGTTCCCCCCTGTACTAATAACACCTTTATTCGAAATCTTGTCTGCCTCTTATTACTAAATGCGTTAATATGTATTGTAGTTCGGTTTCTTATTTTTAGTGGTTCTATACACAATATAACAGATGTATAAAGGTAATATAAAATATTATAATGAACAATGTCCTGGTACAAAAATCGTACAATTTTTACTAGACTCCCCTAGGGGGAAATCAGCTATTGAGGTTGTACTCATGACGCGATTTTCGAAAATGTCCATCGATCCTACGTAGTAAATGACGAAAATAAGGTTAGTTCAATATTATATATATGCACACACACACACACACACACACTCGTCTGTTACCTCGCTAGCGGTCGTTTTTGTTTAATCGTCACTAAGCTCGATATGTAAGCGTTTCATGAAAAACTAAAGGACAAGTTCGTTAATAGCTGGAGTTTAGGGGAATTTCGAAAACTCGAAATATTTCCGTTATTATAAGTCGAATCAAAAAATTGTGCAGAACCAATCTTATTGCCAATTAAATTTACTATAAGTATTGTTACTTATATTTACTCTCTATCATCAATATTAACGGAAATGTATTAGTTTTCAGCCTTCAGTAAACCCCCACTCTTTTTCACGTCATATAAACAATACTCTGTTATATCGAAGCTTAAACACCAAATACTGTTTTCAATAGATGTTTATTATACAAGATACAGCAAATTCTTTGAAGTAAACTAGCGCGTGTGAAATCTGTGTAGTTTACGCAACCCCAGTGTGACGGACTTTTCAAAGCATTCTGACCGTGATGAAGGGGTGAAAGACAAAGTTTAGGACTGTTATAAACGTAGTAAAAAGAACTATTTTTATTGGTGTCAGTCCTGCCACAAAGAAACTTAAGATATTTACGTTTCCATTGTTACTAAAAACAAGATTAATTCTAATGGTTTTATAAAAATACCGATTATTTTTCTTTGTTAATGTAAACAAAGTGCCTGTATAAATGGAAGTGCGTAGGCAGTATTTAACAGGTTTGAGGTAATTCTCATTCTGGCATTCACCACCTTCGGGAGGGAGGCATTCCAGCCATGAGGATATAACTAAATTAATTAAACAGCCCTTCATTCATTCAAGGAATTCATTTCATCTGTAATTAATTACATTTTTGCTAATCGTCAAAATAACTAATAAACAAAATAATTAAAGCATTTCTGCCCCTTGTAAACGATGTATAACTCAATGCTAGTTTGCCAAGTGAATTACGATTTCTGTAAATACTTCAGTTGATCTTGTTTTAGTACGCGTTTATTTTTATAACTACTTATATCGATAATTTTGAATCTATTCAAGTACTTAACCCCACATATCTCAGCTGTCCAAAGCGCGAACATTTCCACAACTTTATTTCGATGACAGCTTCTAATGCGGTGAAACAATTATCCAATATTCACCTCGGCTCTAGGATATTTATGATTCCGATCTGAGTGTGGGGCATAGGTACGAAAATAGTGGTCCTTTATCTGGGTGGCATTTCCTGTTAGGCGAAACGAGGATAGGTTGGAGATTTCTTTCAAACTCTCTCACCCCAACTCCAGTCCACCCACCCTTGTGCATATATTTATAATTATCTACCTTTATTTGTGCCCCTTCCTCATTTTAAGCATTCTAGAGCAATTTTTATTATTTACAACATTTCGCATTGTTTATCTCCTTTCTTATATTACTCTTTTTATATTTATCATTCGCACCGAATTCAGATTATTTTTTTTTACTCAACACCAACTGTGGCTTTGGAAAATATTTTGGTGCTAATACCTCTGGGTATATTCTGATGAATATTATTTCAAAGTCTGTATAAAATGAGATACTCATCTTCCTGAGTTATTAACCGATTGAGGCTTGAAAGTCTTGCCATAATCATCCCTTTTCAAGTCTTTTCTTAATCTCCCTTGACTTCAGACATTTTTTATATTGACATCAGTTAATCTTTTGAAGTTTTCCTCGAATCGATTTGCGCTTCTATTATTAACCTTGTATCTCCTAACATTTTATTTTTTAATATATTTTTTAAACAAATACTAACAACATTTACTAAATAATTTCAAGATTTTCTTTATTTCAAGAAAAAAAAATTAACTTCATATTTAGACTACCAGAAGTTGGTGAAGTGTGATGACAACATTTCAAAAGTATCTACGGCTCTACTACTGGTCAACCGAGAGAAGTTATGTCGTGGACTCTAGCCCTCAAATCTTTTAAAACTCAGTCATGTTACATGTTTTCTCGTTTTGATCATTGAGACAATGGTCGAACGAATCAGCAAGGTTGACATTTGGATAGCGGTTTATTTTGCAACATGACAATTTCTTTATTCATTACACTGTTAGAGAATTTATTCAGTCCTCAAATTTGACACACTGTTTGCAAGCTACTTGGAATGTTGTATATAAGCTAGATATCATCTGGACTATTGAGAACGGCAGAGATAGAATATAAATAATTTTTCGACGTTTACTATAAAATTAGGCATATCCCCAGTCGAGGAATAATGAAAGCGATTGTGAAATTTCAAATATGGGATCTATGTCAACACGTTAAATAATGGCACTCTCTACAATGGCTAGAAAATAAAGAAAAAAAAGAGCTATATCGGTTTGCCCAACAAAACTAAAGAAGATAAATGAAAGAATAAACGGACAGGCCTCTCCACTACTAGTCATTCCAGACCGTTTCATATCAAATACTTGAGAAGGAATGAGCAAACGACACTTGTCCAGTTATTTACATATGGTGGCTCGCTCTCTTCAATTGACAGCCTTCATTCAACCATAATCAGTCCTAATCCTCAGTCCTAGCTACAATATTGGCGGAAATGCGGTTGCCTCTCACAAGATGCATTTTGAAGCAGGAGAAATAAAAACTAAACCTCACGTATGTGTTTAGGCCAAAAGACAAATATCAAAGCTCTTGCTTCTATAAATGAGAGATAACTTATCAAGATTATTCTGTTACGAGTTAAAATTTCGTGGGCCACATGTTTAGGAGCACCTTGTGTCAAAGAAATTACTCTGGATCTAACATCATTCAAGAAGGCTGTCCATTTTTTTTCTATCATCGCTCCCATCATAATCGATATTTAGTACATTCATTTCCGTACAGTAAAGGAGATATAAGTGATAGAATTTAGTTACTATGGCTTGGTATATTTTTGATTTCTAATTTCAATATTTGTTACTAGAATAAAGTAATCAATGAAGCGCTCCCAAAGTAATACATTGCTGAAACTGTAATAGTATTGAATAAAAGTTACTCACGATCAGCGGCACAGTTTTTGATTGACCTACGTCTCTTCTGCCCATTTTGACCATTCATGGTTTACTTCCAGGTCTGTCAAATTACACTCGGCCGCAACTCCTCCAGGTCATGAAGCCACAGCTGCCTGGACCATCCTATTTAAGCAGATTTCCCTTAAGGGAAATCAGCTATTGAGGTCGTACTCATGACGCGAGTTTCGAAACATTTCTTCAAATGTCCATCGATCCTACCCAGGAGATGACGAAAATGAGGTCCGTTCAAAATTATATATCTATATCTATATCTATATATATATATATATATATATATATATATATCTATATCTATATATATATATATATATATATATATATATATATATATATATATATATATTTGTCTGTTAACGCTCTAGCGGTCGCAATTTTTGTTTGATCGTTACGAAACTCGATATTTAACCGTTTTATGTAAAAAGACAGATCAAGTTCGTTAATGGCTGAAATCGGACCAGAGGGAGGGGGGGGGGGTTTAGAGGGGGATTTTCGAAAATTCAAAATATCTCCGTTATTATGCATCGGATCGAAAAATTGTATAGAACCAATCTTATTGCAAATTAAATTTACTATAAATATTGTTATATACACTTATTCTCTATCTTGAATACTAACCGAGATATTTGCATTTTATGAAGTCGGTAGTCGGGTGTTGTTCGGGTTAGTTCGGCCGTTTTCGTAAGTTGGCTCTGGCGGAAGCTTCTAACCTAACCTGTAGTTTGTAACCTTACCTAACCTTCTTTACTTTGTGAGATTTATGCAAATACGTGCTGTTCATCCGCCCCCCCCCCCTTCTTTAGTTCTTGGATTACTAAAATTTGAGTTATTAAAATATAAATTATTCTTACAATTCAGAAGCCGTTTCAGTTGGGAGTTTATTAAAATTAACTGAAAGATTTCTCATTACCGTTTGTATTTACTTATGGTGGTGTTGTGTTACCAGTATGCAGATTTCTCTATTGCTAAACTTCACATAGGAAATCTGCTTAGTTTACGCAGCCCCTGCGTGACGGACTTTTCTGCTTATTCTTCCTGTTTCATATATACAAGTCTCACGGGTTATATTCTGTCTACAAATACCACAGATGATGTTATCTCACTATAAAATTTGCATAATTCACTGTCGGTTCTGATACGCTATCTGGCATTCTTTAACTGTCCCATGTTTCAGCAGGACTCTTCCAGTTGCCCACTCCGGTCAGCATTCACTATCACTCGATTTTCGAAAAATTTCATTTGTTGTCCATAGATTCAGGAGCGTGAAAATAATCTCTATTCAAAACTATATATGTATTATATTTGTCTGTTAACGCTTCTGGTCCCAATTTTTTATTGTTCGATACTAAACTTGATATTTACGATTATTACGAAAACTGAAAATAATTCCATTATTATTAGACTGATCGGAAAATTGCACCAAATCTGTTGCATATTTAATTTCCTATATATTCTACAAGTATTCTAGGCTTTACAACTGAATAACAAAATTATTCTAATGTCACTGTTTTAATATTATCATTATAATAATTTAAAATATTTTATTAGTTGTCTTTAATTAGGCTAAATAATTGAGAAGACGCTTAATTTCAGCTATATTTCTGTACTTATTTATATGAATGTATTCTTTAATTAAAAAAGATGTGTGTTTATATAAGGCGTTTTATTTTCTCCCCTTTTTGAGTATTGTGGGAATATTGGGTTCTACGGGGAATACCTTCTTACAGAATAAACAAATAAGGAGTAATATCGTTTCAAAAGGAAGGAAATAAATAAAATTAATCAACTCCCTAACCACAACGAACCCTACTTGTCTTTACAAACGTTTTCATATCAAACACTTGAGAGGGGGAAAGGGTGGACGACACTCACCTCTTCAAGGTATTTGCATTTATTCGCTCTATCTGTTCACTTCTGGGGACTTCGTCAAGTATAAACATTCCTGTCTTTTCATTTCGCCCCAGAGATATGACTACAATGTTCGGGAAAATGGAATTGGAGATGCATTAGGACATACAGAAGATATATGAAATAAGAGGATATTGCATGTATTGAAGAAGCTTTCAGCCACTGAAGGTCTATTCGCATCTCGAGAAGGCAATAAACTCCCTTACCTCGGTGGACTCTATAAAGGAAACGGCTACTGAATTGCTTTTCCTCGTCCTATCCTACTTTTATTAATAATGTATCCTTTTATGCGCTTAGTTGCACATTCCTTTAAAGCAATTGGACTTGTGGTTCAGCTTTTCCTCCAATAACAATGTTCATAAAGCCTCAGTATCGCCTTTGTAGCAGAAAAATAATAATTCAATAAATTCTACCCAAGTCGCAACAAACCTGCATACTCAACGGAATTTTCTAACAAGAGTCCGTCACGCAGGGACTGCGTAAACTAAGCAGATTTCCCACGTGAAGTTTTACAATAGAGAAATCTGCCTAATAATAACAACAGTAGGAAGGTATCTCTAGACCTATTCACGAGGGACAAATAGTTACAGAAACGGCCGCACTAGTTCTCGGCGGATAGTGCCGAACATAGCCGACTCCTGCCGACCACACACACACAATACAAATGCAAATATCTCGGTTAATATTCAAGATACAGAATAAATGTATAGAACAATATTTATAGTAAATTTAATTTGCAATAAGATTGATTCTATACAATTTTTCGATCCGACGCATAATAACGGAGATATTTCGAATTTCATCAGCCATTAACGAACTTGATCTTCCTTTTCACATAAAACGCTTAAATATGAAGTTTGATAACGATCAAACAAAAATTGCAAATATATATATATAATTTTGAACGGACCTCATTTTCGTCATCTCCTAGGTAGGATCGATGGACATTTGAGGAAATTTTTCCAAACTCGCGTCATGAGTACGACCTCAATAGCTGATTTCCCTTAAGGGGAATCCCCTAATATTTGTGACAAAGTACTCAAATTGCAACGTTCTACAAAATATAGACGTCTGAACTTCTTCGGCACTTATATGTATATTAAAATATACAACTGTATTCAAATAATATATTTTTATATGTCTAATAAACATATAACTGAAGATCAATTTTTTTTAATAAAAAATACAAAATCATTCAAGCGCATGTTCGTTTGCATTGGTTACGAAAATAGTTGAATAATGCAGATTTCATGATTATTTATGATAATCGAAAAGTAACCCTTTTAAAGTTGCAAGCTTGTAATTTTGAAACTCTCCTCTTCTGAACAGCCTCTCCAACTGAAATTACGGACTACTGCGTATATGCTGAGTTATGAATAAACGTTTTAAAGTAATGTTTTTTTTTTTTTTAATGTGTGAATATATCAATATAATTAAATACACTATGTTGGAACACACACTCACACACACTCATATATATATATATATATATATATATATATATATATATATATAAACAAATCAAGCTACCCCTTTTTTGGAGATACCTATCAAGGTGAGCCTGCTTATCTGCCTTATTTAATTATTTTCATTTTATATATATAGTGAGAGAGAGAGAAAGAGAGTGAGTGTATGTGTGTGTGTGTGTGTGTGTGTGTGTGTGTGTGTGTGTGTGTGTGTGTGTGTGTGTGTGTGTGTGTGAGAAAGAGAGAGAGAGATTGGTAGACAAGTTTGTCACAGATGGATTAAAAATGAAAAGAATTTTTTTATTTGGAAGGGAGTTTAGTAACTTCAATATTTTTAATTAAATTCAATGCTCGTCATGTTCATTTTTATATTGGTATCTTGTATGATTTTGTTTTTTTATCCGTTGCTATACATTTTAGCAGATTTCCCTTAAGGGAAATCAGCTATTGAGGTCGTAATTTTCGAAAAATTTCTTCAAATGTCCATCGATCCTACCTAGGAGATGACGAAAATGAGATGACGTTCAAAATTATATATATATGTCTGTTAACGCTCTAGCGGTCGCAATTTTTGTTTGATCATTACGAAACTCGATATTTAACCGTTTTATGTAAAAAGACAGATCAAGTTCGTTAATGGCTGAAATCGGACTAGAGGGAGAGGGGGTTTAGAGGGGGGGATTTTCGAAAATTCAAAATATCTCCGTTATATCAGATCGAAAATTTGTATAGAAGAACCAATCATATTGCGAATTAAATTTACTAAAAATATTGTTATATACATTTATTCTCTATTTTGAATATTAACAGAGATATTTGCATTTTTATGAAGTCTCTGGTCGGGTATAGTATGGTAGAGTATAGGGTTTCATTGTCAATTAACCATTATCCAGCTCACAGACGTCTCAAGAATTAATTTAATTATTAATTAAAGTCTAATTATATAATTTGTAATTATGCAAGTGGTAAGCGAAGAAGGGTTGTTCAATTTCCTATATTCTACCAGATAGCTATCTTCTGAGTGAGGTAATCGATAAATTGGTTTCGGTGTGTCTTCTCATCAGGAACTTGTGATTGGAGAAATTCCTCAACGGAACCAGAGAGCAAGAAAAGACTTTAAACAGGGGTCGAGCATAAGCACCCAAACTAAATCAATAGACTCCCTCGCCTCACCGTTTTGCCAAAGTCACAAATATTTTTACAAGGATAAAATATACTTATCTGCCAGATAGGTAAACTTTGCATTCGACCCGGTAGGGGCAGCCATGAAACCTCAACTATAACTGCGAAGCGACATAAGCGTGATATATATAGAAATTTGCGTGCAATGTTTGGACGTATTGCAACACGATTCTAGCAAAGCCTAAGATGTATTACCTTGTGCTATAATATAACAGCTTATTGTTAATATGGCATGAGTAGGAATGGGAGTTTACTGAAGACCGAAAAATGCAAATATCTTGGATAATAATCAAGATATTGAAAAAACGTTATAACTACATTTGTAGATCATTACAATAAGATTGATTCTATACAATTTTTCGATCCGACGTATAAGGACGGAGATATTTGGGGGGGGGGAGCCCTCCCACTGGTTCGAGTTTAGCCGTTAACGAACTTATGTTCCTTATTACGTAAAGCGTTTAAATATCGAGTTTGGTAAAGATCAGACAAAAATTGCAACCACTAGAGCATTAACATTACTATTTACTATTACAGACTATATATATATATATATATATATATATATATATATATATATAAGTATAAGTATATTTTACAATATTATAAATTAATCATATTATAAGGGTTTATACATGTATATATCATACATTTAAACATATCATAAGGAAGTATATTTTATCATATTATACATTTAATCATATAATAACGGAATATACCTGAGCATATCATACATCTTAACAGATTCAAAGGAAGCATATTTTAGCATATTATACATTAATCATATTATAAGGGTTTATACACGTGTATATCATAAATTTAAGCTTATTATAAGGAAGTAAACTGTATATTACTCATATAAAAAGGGGTTACACGTATATGTATATACCATAAATTTAATCACGCTATCATGGATAATCATGTTTATATCATACACTTAAGCATGAGGAAGTATATTTTAGTTTATTATACATTAATCATATTAGGAGATATACACTTATTATCCGTTTAACTATATCTCAAGGGAGCATATGAGTGAATATTGTAGATTTCAGCATATTACAAAATGATAGAGTCAATAATGTATATGTGACTCTTTACGAACTGCATATATTATACATCAGTTTTGCATATCACTATAAACCAAATCTAGGCTAGATCGAACATTGGCCACTGTAGGATGGTCTGCACCGTAATGCATCTCTAAAACTGGTAAAGCCCTCTCCAGCAACTCTATAGTCCGAACTGGATAACCTAAGATACCACAGGCAATGCCTAGGTCAACTCGAGTTTCAGCTACAATGTAGTGCTCGGGGCCATAATGTTCCTGCTGAATTTTTAATGCCCGTTCTAGTAACTCCTTGTGTATAGTGGGATGACCTAACCTCCCATATGAATTTCCTAGTCTAACTAGAGTCGCTGCTACATTGTAGTGGTCAGGGCCGTAGTGTTCCTGCATAATTTTTAATGCACGCTCAAGCAACTCCTTTTGTTTGTTGAGATCACTTAAGTCCCCGTAAGCATTACTTAAGTTAGTTAGAGTCGTAGCTACATTGAAGTGGTCAGGGCCATAATGTTCCTCGTCTATTTTTAACGCCCTCTCTTGCAGCTCCTTCTGTTTATTTGGGTCGCCCAATCTCCCATAAGCATTGCCTAGGTTAGCTAGAGTCGTTGCTACATTGTAGTGGTCAGGACCATAATGATTCTCGTCAATTTTTAATGCACGCTCAAGCAACCCCTTTTGTTTGTTGTGATCACCCAAGCTCCCATAAGCATTTCCTAGGTTAGCTAGAGTCGCAGCTACATTGTAGTGGTCTGAGCCATAATGTTCTTCCTCAATTTTTAATGCACGCTCAAGCAACTCCTTTTGTTTAATGGGTTCACCCAAGCTCCCGTAAACATTTCCTAGGTCAGCTAGGGTCGCAACTACATTGTAGTGGTCTGAGCCATAAGTTTCCTCCTCAATTTTTAATGCACGCTCTAGTAACTCCTTTTTTTTCTTTGGATCACCCAAGTCCCCATAAGCATTTCCTAGGTTGGTTAGAGTCACAGCTACATCGTAGTGGTCAGGGCCATAATGTTCCTCCTGTACTTTCAATGCCCGTTCTAGTAACTCCTTTTGTTTATAGGGATCACCCAAGTTCCCATAAGCATTGCCAAGGCTAGCTAGAGTTGCTGCAACATTGTAGTGGTCTGGGCCATAATGTTCCATCTGAATTTTTAAAGCACGCTCTAACAACTCCTTTTGTTTAGTGGGATCACCTAATCTCCCACAAGCATTTCCTATGTTTGTTAGAGTCACAGCTACACTGTAGTGTTCAGAGCCATAATGTTCCTCTTCTATTTTTAATGTCCTTTCTTGAAGCTCCTTTATTCTTTGAGGATTGCCAAGCTCAAAGTAACATTCAGTCATTTTTGTTAACAAATCATCAAGGTAACCTATTTCTATATCTGTTTTACTCTCAGGCTTTCCCTTTATCCAGTTATCCATATGATGCAGTAAAACCTCAAAGTGTGGCAACAGCTGCCTTATGTTAGTGCAATCTTTGGTGTCTTCTCCAGAATTATAAATTTGTATCAGAAGTCGGTGAGCCTCCTTTAAACCTCCTTCATATTTCCCTTGTTGTTTCATCTCCAACCTCGTAACTTCTTGGACTAGCCTGTGAGCACTTAATACACTTTGCTTCTTCTCGCCATTCACCATGGAATATTTGACAAGACTGCGAACAGCCAATCTCAACTTAGCTTCTTCGTTCCCTGCCAACTGTACAATCATTTCTCTATTGATATTTTCCGGAGCCAAGTAAGCAATGGTATTTAGAATCTTTAATGCCAAATCTCCGTTTTCTGTATGCTCTGCTATTTTATCG